>JAQFYG010000008.1:0-114414 GCA_034694325.1 Entomobrya corticalis
GAAAAAAAGCTCACTTTGTTTTATCCTTTTTGGTTTCTTTTAGTTTTCAGTAAAATAATTCCCTTTCTTTTATTTTTTGTCCCAATGCATAAATATATCTGGTAAGTTTATTGAGCTCATTGAAAGTGGCAAGCAGAGATTTTTCCGAAACTTTTCACAGAACCGCCATCATCTTCAATACACTCTTCACTACTTCTGTCATCACCACCACCACAACTTATATACTGCTACTATAATCAGTTTGTCCTATCACCGTGGACGGAATGATGAAAGTTGATTGAGATTCGTTTCTTTCTCCATTCCTCTACCAGCCTTTCATGTTCATTCACACATGTACACGCAGACATTACAGTTGGCGGAATCTCATAAGTGTCCTCATAATAGGCATATATATTTATCCAAGCATTCTTAGTATTTACCTCTTCATCCTTTTCATCATGATCGTCATCACTGAAGCTGATGTGATCAATGGAAGAAACATCATGACAACCAAGAATCTATGAGTTTAATGGGCTTCATAATAGAAGGATCGACGGCAGAGGACTTTTCTAAGACTTCACAAAGTTTAGGCTGACGATTATATGTTGGTAGCGTGGTGACGGTAGTGGTGGTAGCAGAATTGAAACTTAGTATGTAGTATTGAGGCAGCAGTTTATGTGCATAAAGTTCTGATGGCACGTCTAATCCTCAAAATTCCGGTGAACTTTGTTTCTCTCTCACATATTCTCTTTCTCTTTTGCTCTTCTTCTGCGAAATGGAGTTGGAGTGGCTACTATTTTTACTTTTACTTGCGCTATATAACCAGGCTCAGTAAAAACTTCATTGTGTTTCAGCCAAAAGGAAGTATAAAATAGATTATATAATGTATGTACTATATGTAGTCTCTTTTGTAAGCAGGGCTAAAAAACCCTGCCCTGTGGATTTAATTACTTCTCTATCTGTAGTAATGGTTAATGTAAATGTTTTCATTTTTCTACTTATAAGCACCATATCACATTAGAAATCTTAGTTTCGTGGCAGTTTACCACCGCATCATTTAGTGACCGTGTACACTTATTCACCAACAAAATAAAATCCTAACAGTTTACTCTCTCTCTCTCACGTCGTGTCAGGTGTAAGCCATGTGTGAAAATTCCATCTTTTTTGGATTTTCACAACACAATAAAATAAGTGGTTGTGTATTGTAAAGAATAGACGGGAAATGGTGTACAGCGAAAAAAGTCAAGGTGGAAAAATAGAGTGCGATTTGGGGAACGAAAGAAAAGGCTTATACCATATCAGTGCAGTGTTGGCAGTGGTGTCTCTCGCCCATAAAATAGCATTATGCTTCAGTAAACTCTTACAATAAAAGAGTAGTACGCTCTATTGAAAGTAGAAAGTGAGAGAAAGAGAGGCTGAAGCTGAACTGCCGAGGCACGTCAGCCTTGAGATAGATTTATAGTACATATGTCACCAGTATATTGAAAAGACATGGAGAGAAGAAAGTGGGAAAAACCGATCAAGTATATCAACATCAAGCCACACATACACGCACCCAGACACACACACACACAGATTATCCTCCAATTCTAGCGTTGCATTTTGTGCACATCACACAAGACCTGATTCTTCCTCTGACTCTCATGCTTCCTCTTACACGCTTCTCCTTCAGTTCTCTTTTATGCCGACTGTTAAAAGGAGATTAGCTGTTCTTTTATAGCCTCCACCACCACCAGGGTAATACCTTTTGTGCACTTTTAAGTATCAAAATAAACCCTTTATGCTCGACAGGCACAACTTACATCACCTACACATACACACGCATACAATTTAAGTATGAAATAGAAAGTGTGAAAAGGGAGCACAAGTGAGAAAGACTAAATGTATAAAAGGATGATAGAAGAACAAGAAGCGAAGACAAACACACATGACTTACTATACATAATGCACTGGAGAATGAGAGAGAGAGAGTAGGCCTTGGAGTGGCGTATTTCCCTGCCCTGTCATTTGATTCATTCAGAAAATGTGAACAAAGGCACAGTTGAAGGTATAAAACGGTTCATCATGATGTCACCGTACTCATTTAACCTTTCCCTTGAGAGTCTGCACTTACACACTCATAATATAAGTTGGTAGCACACAGCATGTGTGAAAATGTGTGACAGATCATATTTAGTGTGGCATAATGGTACATGTGTTGTTAGGCTAGTTACATACTTCCTGCCTACCCCGCCGCCACAGAGAATAGACACACACACACGCACGTAAGGCCTGAGTACGAGGAGGCAAGATACGATTTTCCAGTTTGAAATTTAAGTGGTTGCATTACCGGCGGGAGTGGTGGTGGCAGTAGAAGTGATGATGCAAGGTTGCCGCAGAGAGTACTAAAGCAATGAGGTAGCAAAAGATGTGGATAAAACTTCTCCTAATCTCGTGGAATATATCTTTTCTCTATCTATCCATGCCTCCCACCAACCTCTCTCAATGTTAGCTTTTCAAGTAGAATATATTATGTATGTATGTATTCTCATTTTTGTCTTATCATATCTCTCCAAGAAACTTGGTGATAGAGAAAACACTTTTTGTTGGGAAGCGTTTACCATCGCTTGTATGTGAAAGAGGTAAGACGAATATGTCTAACTTTGGCTACTGCAACAATATATTTAGGAAGTGTAAAACTTTTTTACAAGAAAGAGAAGAGAGAGTGTTCAGGAGAAGAGAGGGAAAGCGTATGGCGAAGGAACAAATAAGTAGGTAAGGTGGTAAAATGGTAGAATAATTCCGTGAATTTAAGTCGGTCGATGTTGATGAAAGTACGCTCAACTTGATTACCTCTCTTCTATTCTCCTGAAGGAATTAGACTTTGATAAGATTATTTTCATGGTGAAGGGCTAAATGTGTTAAAGTCTTGGTGTCGTAGTATGGTCCTTAATGACAATGGGATGTATATTATGCATGTGTCTGGAACATTGAAAAATACTTTCAGTAGGTCCTATTGCAAATATGAGTAACGACTGACTAAATTTCCGTACTAGGCGTCCTTGCATGTTTAATGCTAACGTTGACGTTATTCGCCTACCTTTCATTCATTTTCCATGCTTTGCACTTTCAATTGCATTAAAACTTTTATCGCCATCATTTCTTTGTCTTGAAATTTATATGTGAATACATGGTTTCTGGATTTTAGTACTGAACAGAACATAAAGATACATAATGCTAAGACGTAAAAAATATTAACTTTTTTCTTGTTCCAGCCATAAAACTCACATATTGTTCGTTGATTATGTTTTTCATGGACTCTGTCTGCATTTTCGTCTCAACTTGACTAATTTCATTTTCCCTGCCTTAAAGTGTCTTATGTCTCCTAACTTAACTACTGACTTCTCGCTGTTAATATGAGCGAGCACAGTTATTTGTATAAGAAGACTTTTAATGACTTTACCTTCTTTGTTATTTGTGACGACGACTATATGATTTTTCTTGGCCAAGAAAGAAGACGCAAGATGGTTATGCACACATTTTTCTATTCAGAGAAGAAGAACGAAAAGTCATTTTCTTAAATCCATTTCCCCATCGAGTAGCGTACACATTTCATAAATACGTAATGACTCACATCATCACGTCGTCATTTGTCGTTACGGTTTGCTCTGACGAGACATAAAAACGTAAGTACTTACACGCTACACTATTAGAAGGAGTTTCTCTCAAAGTAATAAATACTTGATGGGATGATGACGATGATGACTTGTGACTGTACTTCTTTTCCATTCTAAAGCAGCCACTTGTCACTTACTTTTAATGTGCCATGTAGTTTCTGCTGTTGTCGCCATCATCTTCTTTTTAGAAAGGTGGCAAACAAACGAGGGAAAATTTTCTACAGAATTACCTACAACCACTATTTCTGAGGATGGTAATAGTGATGGTAATGGTGGCATAGCTAGGTAGGGTAGGAGCACTAGAAGCTTTACTTGTTGTGAGACGTTCATTGTCATATAAATACGTTCTGCTTCTACCAGCAAACACTTGAAAATACAATATAATATCGGGAAAATGTCTTCCAACCTACTCTCTGCGTTATAGACACTCGAAAAGACAATTTTCCGTGGAATGACGACAATCTCGTCTCATGTACCATTATCATCATTGTCGTCCATGCAGTATTTTCGAGCGTATAAATAAAGCATTTTTTGCTTTGCCCTGGCATAAAAGCTGGAACAAGCACAATATTTGGATTTGAAGGTAGTATAGTACCTATAATGATCCATGTATACATCACTTCTACAACTACTGCACATTCTAGTTCAATGAATCACATTTCGTGGTTATTGCACGAAGCGTGACTCGCTATTATGTAATGACGGGGAAGAGCGAACAGAGTTGTTGCTCTGCTCTTATTTCTGCTGCTGCAGCAGGAAGTGGGACATAACAGTGAATGAATGAGGTATGTTGAAGTAGTCATTCAAAAGAGAGAGAAATAAAGGGCAATGGTTGTATTGTCAACTATTGTCGAGACGATTTGCTGAATTTCAATTTTGCAGCTTTTTCAACGCTCTAATAAAATTTTCAAGCATTTTTCTGATTGAATAGTTTGATTGATCAACAAAATTTATGGCTCTTGCTATAGTGTTAGAGGTATATCATCATAAAGGTAATAAATGCACTAAAATATATGTAAATGTTCTTAAATTACTTTCACTAATATTGAAATGATTTCCAGAACAGCAAGTAATTTTGGTAACCGTAAGTATTTTTAATACAGAAAGAACCAGATGCAGAATGAGAATGGCAGATATTGAAAACATGTTAAAATGGCTCAAACATTCTGAAGAAAAATAGATTTATCTGTTGTCGTTCATCACTGATTATTATTATTATACAATCTTTATTTCATACAACGAATAACTCAGCCAGAGTGAATATAACTTTGTTCGAATAAGCTAGCAAAAATTTATTTGACTGAACAGCAAATAACTTTTTGTATTACCTACGTTCGTAGACTGTACATATTCAATATCAGCTCACAATTTATTAGTGGAGTAATGCAGTGCAGTGAACTCCCACTCGCATAATAGGAATAACGCATATACCTACTGTACTAACCCACTCATAGGCTGCCTTGTTTTTTGTAGAGCGGAAGACAGCGCATCTGTATTCTGTCATTACTTTCCTTGAAACAATTCTTGATCTCCTTATTATCTTCCCCTCTTATATTATTCTATAGATGCTTTATTCATTCACTTTCCTGGATCATAAGCTGCTTACTCTTGGCGGATGACTGCATATTGCTGCTAGCTAATAGCATTTCGATCTTTCCATATATTCGCATGGTTCCGATCGTCCATTGCACAATACATTCTTCCAGATAATAATGCATATTTTTATTCCCAAAACTATATTATATGTATTCTTGCAAGCTAAATTCAATGATTTCTGAAGACATTTCCCAAGTTACTTTTCATCGTCATGAATATAGTATTATCTGAAATGTTGCGGTGTCAGCTTCACAGCAATCTACACTGTTTTTCTCCAACTTAACTTTCCTTTTTATATACGATATTTTAAAGTTTCAACTCCTGCACAATGTCCGTATAGCATTTCTGTCATCGAAATGATGAAAATTGACTTGCTATTCATGAAACCAGCAAGAACTAGAGATGTCAGACCGAGAAACCACCCAACTACCACAATTTGAGTTTTCTTGCGATAGTGTGGTAGATTTGCTTTGGTGTGGTTTGAAAAAAACATATTTTTCTGGCTTGGTCATACCTGTCGATCAAAAGGAAATGATAAGTACAATTCAAGCGCCAGCCGCAGCCTAAGAATGCATATATTTTTACAATGTTGGCAGCAAACAACATCGTAGATACAGTAGTACTACCGCACTCACCACTACCTTAGGCGTCATTACGGAACGCATAAAACCGCCCATCTTCCTCATACTCACACATTTTTCCTTTCCATTTAAGATGGAGAAAAATACCTCCCTTTCCTCTTTCTCTGGGGAGATTATTGTGTCCTGTTTTTTTTTCTTCTTTTTTTCACTCTCCTTCTCTGAGAAAAAAATTGGAGGGCATTATAAGAGCAGCCAATTTTCTTTGTTTCCTCCTCAGAATTTTTTTTCCTCGCCAACGTTTCTCAGTTAATATTGTCTTGATATAAGTGTGAAAGCTTTTCTTAAAACATCCTGTAGTAAAAACACATTAGGCTATATATCAATAGAAATATATACAGGCATTCAAAATCTAACATCTGATGCATTTTTTGCTATGAAGTATAAGTATGTTATAACCATATTATGTTATAAACACATACATGAATAAATTGGTTTTGGTATATTTATCTATTTCGATTGAGACTGCAACCACTGCCATTTGCAAGTGCGCTACAAAGTCATGTATTCCCGTCGATATATTTATGTATTTATTATAATGCAAACGGGTCTTGATTAAATAGGCAGATGAAGAAGATTGCTGCAGAATTTCCGCTTTCTTTCTCATGACATGCCATGCATGCATGCAAGCCGACTCAAGTGCTGCGAACAATTTGGTAAAAGCTATTTAACATGAAAGAAAAAGGGAACAAAGGAAAGTAAGATAGAGAGAGAGAGAGAGAGTTAGAGAGCAAGAAAGAAGGAGTAAGAGCTGATAAGTTAAATAGCATCTCCAAGTATTTATTCGTCAATTTAGTTTCCTTTTCCTTTCTCTTTTGCTCCTTCTCTCTAGATCAGGATCTATTTTCTATGCATACAAGCAAGATAATATGTTTTGTTATAAATATCATATGTATATATAATAGCTCAAGTGTATGGGAAGTTGGCTATAAGCCTAATATCTCACTCTACACATTTTCTTGTAGATTGCAACAATAATTTGGAGCAACGATAGGAACAATATATGGCTATAGTAGTAGCTGGAATGAAATCATGCTATTGATTTAGGTATATTAATTTATATTTGTGTATAAACATTTACAGTTGCACAAATAGAAAGCAAGCTTATTTTCGTTAGTTCATGTGAACAATGCAGTAGCCTTTTATTACCATTCGACAGTAAACAACTTTTTTTCTTGGTTGAACAAACTCACCAGTTTGTTTTTACACAGAGATTCGTCAGATTATTCGCACACTTCAGTGGTAGGGATTTTTATACTGATTATTTCATTTTTATCGTTTTGTGTTCACCATTAATAGCATTTTATCAGTTCTTTTCTATTTCCTGATCGCTTTTATGTTAAAATCGTCACTTCAATCAGGTCTATATATTAATTATAAAATGAATGCCAAACTCAAACTTAAATATACAAATGTCAACTAACAAATTTAGATTTAGAAATATTTAAACACTAAAACCTTTAATTATTTAATTTTTTAAATATACATATGCTCAAATGTTTTGATAGCGACTGGCAGTAAGCATTATTCTAAAATTGATTAATCCGACGATTAAAAGAATCCTAGTATTTGTAAATTAACATTCTCTGACAAAGAATCAAATTCCTCAAGTAACGATAATATTAGACTTTCTATCAGGTTAATAGTTGTCTGAATCAGCTCATTCAAACTTTTTAAAATTATGAAACTACAGGAAAAAGTAATCGTGATTAAATAAAGACATACGAATTTATCAAAGTACGTAAGTACAAGTAAGTATTTGAATTTGCATAAATGGGATTGAAGATGATGCTGTGCGTTTGCATTTTTCTATCTTCTTTTATAGTAATTGAAGAGAACGAAATAATGTCGTTTGACAGACAGTGAAACTGAAGCTATCGATCACGACAATAGAATGTTCTATCGAATCCTTATCACATTTAAGACATCGATACATGTTCATTTTTATTTTCTTCACTTTCCAGTGCTGCCGGCTGCGGCTGCTAAGCATTCTCTTTGCCTCAACTTTTCCGACTTTGTTCCATTTATTTTTATGCCTAATACAATTCGCACCTTCTTTCCGTCTTGTACGCAGTATTCTTTGTCTTTTTCTTCTTTGCCATACCTTCCAGTAGAAAATCCTGTCATAGTAATATGGTGAGCATGTACTGTTGGCAATGACTTTTTTCACTCCATTTTGCCGTTGTTCTTTTTTCTGTATAAATATATTGTTCTGATAACTTTCTCACGTGCTAATAAAGCAGTGAAAATCACTCTTTCAAAACGTCTTCTTGTGAGAAGGAATGAATATTGTTGAGACTGAATGGAAATGAGGGAAGGAAAGTAGAGTGAGTGAGAATTCGTTTCTTTTTTATGTGTTTTATTAGATCTCCCTTTTTATCTCATCATCATGATCATCGTCGTCCTGATCGTCATCATTCCTTCCGTCATTTCATTTTGCTGCAGCTGGTTACTCTTGGAAAAGTGGAAAAACTTCCAGAGGCATACCAGCATAGGAGCATTTTTATAGATTATCAACATTTTAGTGTCTTCCGTCTCTGTTCCTTAAGGGAAAGTAAAATCCATTACTTTGCTTCTGCTGCTCTTTTTGGTAAAAAAATATGAAATTATTTGAAGAGTGGATCAAAGCTACGTCAAAAAAGTGTAGCATTTTTTCAATATTGGCTACTTTATACGAGTGTAATAAAATTTAATAAAATTGAATAATAATCTGGGTATATGCATTTATGTAGCATTACATCATGCGATAGGCCCATAACGTGAGTACAAGGTACTTTTAGTTCAATAGTGAATTGAATAGTAGTCTATGGCTGGAAAAGAAACATAAAGAGAAAAATAAGCATATTATCTATCAAATATAATGCCACATTTTCCCGCATCTTTGCTCTTTTATTAGAAAGTAATAATATTCATCTCTATATTTTGATCAAACAACATTACTCTCAACAGATTCATTCATCTTTTTACGAAGAAAAAATTTTCCTACCACTTTCACATTTTGTAGGTACTTTTATTGTGACAGATCTACTTCACGTTATTAGTTCCTTTCTTTAGGATAGATTTTTTTGCGGGCGCATAAATGGATTCTTTCATTTTCCATTTTCATCACCTGAATGCAATCGTCATCATCGCCGTCATCATCATCCAGCATCCAAAAATGAAAAAAATGTCGCGGAAAGCTGCACGTATGTCAAAAGACGGAAAGTGACAAACCATCTCTTCAAATTACCATAAAAATGAAATCAGTAACGAATTTAGTATCATCATCATCATCAGCTTCTCTGATGGAGAAAGTGGTATTGAAAAGGAAAAACATGCACATTTCCAGCATGACGCTTAACCCGTCGTGTTTGTATGTACCACACACATAAAGTGCAGCATATTAGGAGGTAGCAGCGCGGGGTCATCTATAGTTTAATAGCAGACAAAATAAGTGTTATGATAAGAACAGGCGACATTTCAACACTTTAGTAGAAAGTCTTTTACGCTTTTAGCTTAACACACATAAAGAGTATAACAGAACCAGTAAGGAATGAGAGAGAGAAAGAGCTCTGTGAATTGCCGCTGCAGAGTTTTTGTGTGTGCAGATATATCACCCAATTTCATAGCGTGTCTGCAATTCATTTATTCCCCTTTTGTTTTTTCTCAGTGTCTCTCTCACTCTCTTTATCCCTTTTTCCTTTATACCGTTCTCCAAGCCCGACTAACTAAACGAACGAGAAGCGCACAATACTGTTGAAAATGCTCAAATCTAGCACCACACAAGTTTTCTCTGCCTGCTGACACATCTAACTGCAAATTCTTGTTCGTCTTCTTGGTGACCAGACCATTTTGGCTGCTCCATTTGCAGAAAATGCTGCCATTGAATCTGTGTAATAAATATTTCCGACGTTAAATAATGACTTCCATTGTTATTGCAGTTGTATCCTTTCCCTCGTAAAGATATCGTACCAACCGGCGGACGCTAATAATATAATATTTATACGCTTAACTTCAATGTAGCGTTTATAGAGTAGTTACAAATACTCTCCCACTTTTACTCCTTTCACTGCATTCTGGCAACTTTTGACGATAGGAGTTAGATTACACATTAAGATTTTTTGTTGTTTTTGCACGAGGTTTCGATTAGTGAATAGACATACTAAATTTAGCATATGTACAGGAGTTAGTCACTTCGTTAGCCACTCTCCCATTTTCTGGTAAAATCTTTTATCTCGATTTGCATTTCCATTCATTATGTTTAAATTCAGGAAGGAATAATATACGAAATTGTATAAAAAAGAATTTATGATAAAATTCCCAGGAAAAAGGAAGCAGAAAAAACTTGAAAGGAAGACAAAATAAATATATGCTATAATGTGTATTTGTTATCTAGTAGGAAGATAATAGTGAGGGTGCGAATAGAAGAGAGGGAGCGAGACAGGGAGGAAAGAATGCAGAAAAGGGAAATGATTGTATGATAGTTATTGCTGGGAAATATTTGATCACTTTTAACAGAGTGGTTTTTGACATATGCGCTTTATTACATATGTATAGAATTTTAAACTTTTTTCTGTATGCATGCCTAACACTCTTCTTCTTCCTTCTCATCCTTCCATCACTTCTACTGCTAGTTGCTATACAAATTCTTGCATTCTCTGATACACCGTTACCGTTGAAAGCGTCATCCTTCGCTGTCACTTGTCGTAAGACTTTTGCTGCCTATACCACTACACCATGACTACGACACCCATACATAAACCACGTTGCCTTTACTTTTTCTATTTTTTTGTTACTAGTTGACAACGAACGAAGGGAAAATGAAACGCATGAATGAAGGGATCTACTTTTATTTTCTTCTTCAATGTAAACTACGTACTTCATATTTACGACTATGTAGATATATACTTTTGTACATAAATATAAAAACACAAATTTTTCCAACAGAGGAATATTATATTATGTGTACCTAAGTATAAGGAGGTAGGTAGGTATACATACATCAGACACACTGAAGCCTGTCACGGTGCTTTTGCCATTTTGACGTTAAGATGAGAAATGATTACTTCCATTTTTCGTCTTCGTGCGATGTGTCGCACCAAGAAAAGCGTAGTTCAGTCACTCACTCAATCATATTGAGAGCAATGGAGAGAGAGAGAGAGAGAGAGAGAGAGAGAGACACGGTGATATGCAACAGCAAAACATAAAACTTGTTCGTTGGTGTAATATACATGCATATTATATTCTCCTCGACGAGTAAAGTTACTTACATTTTAGCTTCCTGTTTATAATAATAATCTGGGATGGTGCGTAGCCTACCTATAAATATATAATGTGGTACTTGTTTGTATATTCGTTCTATTTACTCTATATTCAAATACACATGCCGGATTCCGTATATATCTTCTTCAATGACAGGGTGGCACATTTATTTGCCTACATCTTCTCTCAACTTTTTTATGTGAAAACCTTTTTTGTCTGTGTACGTTTACTTCTCTGCGCTGTTATTTGTATTTACCTATGTTGATGTTATTTGACTTTTATTGTGCTCTGGGTTCTGTATGTTTACATGCACTTGTTCTTGTTTTTAATAAGACGAACAGTTACAGTATTCATTTAAAAAAAAAATAAAAAATATCTGGTACCACTTTCACTTGCACTATTCTACTTACTTGTTTTTTTTACTTCGTGCTGTTTTACAGCTTGAGAAAAAATAAACATAAAGTACATGTTCCCTCTTTTTCTTTCTCTTGACGACGAATGTGTGCCATAATAACAGTAATACTAATAACAATGCTTCATCTAAATATTCTTTAAAATATTAACGTGATCATGACATATATAAAAGTAAACGGAGAAGGGAGACACGCACTTATAAAGTTGACTCCTGCTGTTTTTATGAATTCTTCCCACTATCAAGTGATCATATGCACTTTGGGATGCGCCAGCTGAAACGCTAGAAATAGAACCGAAAGAAAAGCAAGTAGACAAAGGAAAACCAAGAAACAGATGATATATTCACATACAACTTGCCTTACTGCATATATGATGCCATGTTCATGTTTATGATAGCACATTTTGAGAGTATCATTCCCCGAGAAAAAAAAACACACAGAGGTTCTAACTTTTGTGTAAGGTGCACAGAGTTTGACTTTCAAAAGCTAGTATAGTACTTTGGCAAACTCCATAACGTAAAGTGGTGGTCGTACATAGCGACAGCAGTCGTACAAGTAGTACTACGAGCTATGCGTTTACTGCTTTTCTCTACTCTTTCTAGTTTTACTGGAGAAAATCCATTACTCTAAACTATTATGACTCATTCATGAAACAAGTTTTCCCTCTTTTCCTTCTTTCCGTTGAAAAAAGTGTTTGGGTGGGAGTATAGTAGTAGGAGACTGTAGTCCTTTGCCTCTGTATATAAAATATTCTTAAAACGCCATCGCTGCTAGTATGTGTAGCTTCCTTTCTTTTTTGCTTTCTCTACGGCAAATACCATTCATTGCATGCTTAAAAGCAAAAGAAAGGTGACAGTCGTAGTAGCAGTGAGTCGTGAGCATTTTTATAGTTCACCTTAGTTCCGTTGTTAGATCTTGACTTTTTTCCTCACTATTATTCAATGTTGGTTATATGAAGCGTCGCACAATGTTGATAAAAACCTGATTCTAGACAAGTATCCGTGATACTATGTATTCTCCAATTTCTTCCTTTTGCTTGTTTAAAAAATAAATACCTTATGTACCTACGGAGAGTAGAGCATACTTCTACTTAGGTACACGATTGAGCATTATGTTGTAAAACCAGCAAGTAACACATCTACAAAAGATAAGGTCCAAGTAGGTATGCAGCTTGAAAAAAATATTGCTGTGGTCGTGATACATACACACAGGGACGGAAAGGCAAGTAGGAAGTGAGACAGAAAAGGTGGTTGAATGGTTGGTTAGTTGGCTACTTTCACTTTTTTACAAACGATATGGTAGTGATGCAGCAGCAGAAGTAGTAAGTAGGTTTTGGTGGGAGAAAGTAGATGAAGAACATAAAATGGTTATGTACTAGTAGAGACACATAAACTGCGTGTACAACTTTTTTCCTCAATCATTCTTGAAGTTATTTCAACTCTCTTCTTTTTTGTTGCTGGTGATGTTGTGTGCTGCGTACTTGCCCCCGAGAGCTCTAGCTACTTTAGCGTTCATTCACTTATGAGAACTGCATATTGCCCTTATACCCACACTGATGGTTATGGGGTAGGAGAAGAGAAGTAGTCTCTGCATTTATGTGAATGTTGTAGGCTCAAACATAACATTTTTGATTGTGTAGTAGTGGGACACAAGATAGACAAACAAAGCGTAGCTATAGCTGTTGGCCATGGTCGTCACAAGAGATACAGTGTTTGCTAGTACGTATGACGTTAGAAAAAACCTGCATACTTATTTCTCTCCTCGTTTCCACTTGGATGCCTGACAAAAATAGTGTCGTTGCATTTTTTATGCATGCAGGTATCTATAATATACAACGGATGTTTGTGCTAGTAGTAAGTGGTGTGGTGAGTGATGCATGCTCTTGTAGTAGGTAGTCGTCGTCGGGTGAAGAAGCTTTTGCATTATCTTTGCGTGTGCATTATTGTATATTGCCCAATTTCTGGTCCTGCATACTTTATGTCCTCTTATTTTTCTACTCTGTCGCCGTTCATTGTCAGTAATTCAGTAAATCTATTGGGGTACCTTGCTCCAGACAATATGACAGTGCTTCCTTAAACTGTACGCTACGGCATAGTACACACACACATAACAATAATGGCAATAGCAAAGTGTCTATCCTATTCTACATCTAAATGGACATTTGCACATATGCGACGAAGTTAAAATGGCAGTTTTTTTTCTACAGATTTTTTATTCAGATTGGTTGGACACATTTGAACTATTTTTTCTTCTTCTTCCATTTCCATCCTTTCTCTTTTTCTCCCACTCAAGCTGTGCCGCCGAACAAGAGACATGACATTTTTTGTCTACTGCTGCTGCTGAGATAGGGTATATAAGACGGAATTGGAGTGGAGGTATATTTTCGTCCATTCGCCATTCAGTTTTATAGCTTGTCTTTCAGTTATTTCATTTTATGCCGATGGTCTACTACTACTGTTTCTCTCAATTTCTCTTTTTCAAGACATCAATATCAAAAGCAGCAGGGAAACCAGAAGTAAAATGGATGTCACCGATATAATAAAAAGGAAAGGAAGAAAAAGAAATAAAGGAGAAGATATATAATGAAAAAAAAGACGAGCAAAATAATATGTACTAAAGCATATTATTGTGCAAGTAAAATAATGCATATTATGATGTACAACATTCCTATTTTTATCGAAAATGCTTTTCGCTGCACCAAGGAAATGGCATTCTAAATGAAAAAACACTTTACTCGCCTCTGATACCATATTATTCATTTTGTACCATCATCGTCATCAACATACACATTTCTTTTTGCTCTTATACTTGAAAATGGGAAATGATAGGGTCATATATTTAAAGAAATATTGGTCATGTCCTGCGAAAAATGGAGAAGATTTGTACCAGTTTTGCTTTCAGACTTTTATGTTTATTTTTTTGCGTGCATTTTGTAGCTTTCTCTTCTTTTTTCTTTCATCCGCCTATAAAAGCACTTTCACTATTTCAACAATGTAACAAACCAAGCATTTTACGTATGCAGCAACCTCCACGAAAATGATAATATGCACTTCCTGGAAACGAAGAAGGAAGAGGAAGGCTGGCAATTGTATTCATTCAAGCCTACTTTTTGTTGTTGAGAATATGACAGTGTCGTAGGACCATTTATTATATAACTTGTTTAGTGGTATAGTTTGAAATGAAACAAAAAAAACAAGTTGTTTTTCTGGTTATAGTGCAAATGCCGCTAATATATACTTTTTATATGAATATGGACAAAATACATGTTTACTCAGTTTTTCTAGATAATAAAAACGGCTGCTCATTTATAACATTGGAAATAATAAACTGCCAAAAGCATGCACTAAACTTAGGCAGTGGGCCAGTAAAATGCAAACGCTGCTCAAACAACTCGTGCAGAATGGAGGTTGCTAGCAATGTTTTAGTGTGTTTGTACTTTGTACAAATTATTGTATGTTAGTCCCTCGCTGCATAAATTGTCAATAATATGACAAAAACCGTTAAAAAGAAGAGCATTCTTGGAAGAGTTATTGTTGCTGTCCTGCTCGCATTCTTTTCATCACCATTGCAAAAACAGTGGTCTAACTTTAAGCACAACAAACATAAAATATTCGGTAAAAAAGTAAGTGTGAAAATAATTGCCGTTGTGTGATCTAACTAAACTAGTAAACGTGGGCTCACAAAAGCTGAAAAGCAGCATCATTAACCTAATATTAAAAGTCCGTGCTTTGTATTTTGTGCCAAGCTTTTAAAAATAGAGGGAAGCTTACTAAAAGGGAAACCAGCTAGTTCGTGGATTTATGCTCACGTCTTGTTTGATTTCATAGGAACCATAGGCAGATGAGGGATGTTTTGTGGGAAATGCAGCATGACGTTGAATTAATGTCTCAGTTTACTTAAATATTTTAAAGGTATTTTAGAACATGGGAATGTAGAATTTTATTTATTTTTGTTTAAAACGTACTTTTTAAATTACCCGTCATAATAATATTAGTGACAAAAAGGTTGTCGCAGTTTTTTATTCTATTTTTCTTGATGCCATAAATATCCACTACTTCTAGAATTATTTTTGTACTCGCCTGCTTGCCTTGTGGGCACCGCCAAATTTTTTCTACATCCATAAAAACGCAACAAATATCTATCTATTTATCTTTTTCACAACAAGAAGGTAAAGTGGCATTACTTTGTACGATGTACATCCAGAAAAGACACATTCAAGTAAATGTAGCTTTACACATTTCCCAAGAAGTTTACGTATCAGGGGAGGAGGACCTTTTTTATTGAATGTCCTCATATTATGAACGTCCATTGGCTTTGAGTTAACTGTCAAGTCGTTGGTAAACTGTCTACGTTTCCGTTTGGTTTCTTTTCATACTACACACAAAAGTCCCTTGTCTCGTAGGCACATACCAACCAACTCCGCCACGTCTGTACGTATGCTAGTTTTCTGAATGGATAATGTGACCATTTTAGTGATTCCGTTTCGGCTTGATAGTCCTCGAGTCACATCAAGACTACATTGTAGTGGGATGCACACACGCACACATACAGACATACATCCACACACACTCTCTCTTGTTCATGCACACCAAGAAGGATTCTAAGCGGTAGGTTTGGCAATAAGTATATCTTAAAAGCTTTCTTCCTTTTTATGTTCGTCCGATTTTCCCCCTTTCTCAGTGTCTGCTCACGAGATATCTAGCAGATAAATAGGCTTTCATCCATTCTTGTGACCCCTGCATTACTACAACTGCATCTAATCTATTTATATAGGTGTATGCTTAAAATATACTGTTTTTTCTCTGTAATGTGTGGACGGAAGAAAAAGTCGCATTGTTTGTTGCCCCCATATCACTAGCTCTCCTCCTCTATATGCTACTCTATAACTACTGTTACATTATTCTAATGTCGATAATATGCATAGTGAATGTGTATCATGAAGGTGAGTACCACCAAGTAATGGCAGCTATTTTTATGCCCATCTCTAATCAGATAATGGAATGGTTTCTTCGATTGCTTCCACTAGTCCAAGTGGATTCTCCTCTATTCATTTTTCCTCTCCTTTTTTATATTTTGTTCTTGTGCAGTAGCTGATATAAGAAATATTGGATTTTCATCTATGTAGTATCTACTTTTTAGTTTGTGAGGATGGAACAAGAAACACTCCTGTGTAGTTTAGTTTTTCTTTTTTCCCTCTAAAATCGCTTTCCACGATTTTTACTTTACCTATTTTCTTCTTTTTTTCATAAGAACGAGTGAACCAAGCAATAACGGGAGCGCACCACAGCACAACAACAGCAGTCTCTGCCATGGCGTTAGCACACGAGAGGCCATTGTCATTTCCATACAATACAATATGAATAAGAGAAGAGAGAAATAACGTTGAAAAAGAAACATTTCAAGTGATGGATAGATACATACACATGTCTGCCTACCTAGTGGAGAGGTGGTGGTGGTGTCTGGGGGGAAACGAAAATTGTACAATCACAATATACCTAAATAAATATAATAGATAAGTTCATTCTCCTTATCTAAATATTATATGGCTATAGAGACGGACTACTTGAGATACAGAAAAACTCGCCACTATATACAAGGTAGTTTTTTCCAATTTTTATCTTACTCTTTACGACATAAAGAAAAAACTATAGAGTATGCATAGAGTTGGAAAAAGAGTTGTGATGGTGGTAGTAGTAGCAACAGCAGCAGTCATCGCTTTTGAGGATGAAGGAAATAGTAGCAATTTTGATCGGCCTCTCTCTCTCTCTTTCTCTCTTGCTGACTACCTTTGCAATTCCAACTTTAGTTGGTTTTCCCCTTAAAAACGGGCGAATAAATAAGTAAGCAGAAGCACATTCCCAAAAACACACACACACACACACACATGTTTCGTGCTTAAAGTCACTATCTTTTTGCATGAATGTGTGTGTGTGATGTGCACATGTACGCGTACAAATGTACATTGTTGAGTTTGTTAAAGCACACACTCAGACACACTTTTACAATAATGTAAACGGCATGAAGACTGTCGTTTTTTCTTGCTACATTGCTGAAAACTTGTGCACACAGAGTTGTTTGGCTCTTCTTTTTCTCTCGACTATATATTTAGGTATATCTAGCTAGATGTATATGCTTTCCCCATTTTCTTAATGGCGACTGAGGAAAAATGTTAAGGAAGAAACTGTTTTGCCATAAAATCCTGGATGGCCAAGTTGAAATTGTTGAAAGAGTTATACATTTTACGAACCATATGGACTCACAGCCACATGTACATGCACAAAACAGTTTTGGTAGTTTTTTTGCCTTGCATTGATGCATACATAGTCTAACATTTTTTGCCCAGTAAAATAATACTACACATATATGAGATCACCTACATCAAAAGCTATAGTACCAGTACTAACGGTATTACATCAGTCTCGTCACTGCGTTAAATTTTTTGGGAAAAAACGTAGTATTTTTTTAAAGGAAGAAAGTCAGAGTTAGAATTGGAAAAAGTGGACTGAAGAAAGACAGGTGGCTCGGTTCTCAGGTGAAGTTGACGTGGTTCTCACACCGCCATCCTACATACACAATCTCACAGAATATTTATGTGGCAAGATCAAATCTTACATTTCCCCTTGATCATTCTACAACTACCATCACCATTACTCCTACGACTACCAGTACACCTACTTACTTATCATCACGGTGATGTCTTACGCTATTTTCCCCTTTTTTAACTTAACAAATGCACATTTCTCAGCTCCGCATTTTACCCCAGTTTTTTGCTGCAAACATTACAGATGCTCTCTCTACTTCATAATTATTTCATTTTTCCAGTTTCTCTTTTCAAATACACTACATTTGTTTTGATATCCAACTTGAGTATGTACAAATTTAATCAGAGTGAAGCAGAATAAAAAATACAGTAGTTTATTATGTACTTTGTACTTTATTTTTCTAGGTCTCTACCTCCCTCTTTCCATCACCAACACACTTTGTATGATTTTTTGTTCATTTCAAAAAATGTAATATAGTATCATCATTTTAAGCATTCACCCATGTATAACGTATGCAGTCACTAACATGTAAAAAGTAAAAACAAGCGAAACAGTGCCGCCAGAGTATGAATTCCCGTTATATTTTTCTATCTCGCTCACTTTCTCTCTTTCTGTTTTCTGCTCTTTGGTATGTTTGTTAACTTGGTAAGGAAATGAAGATACCGGATCAGTAAACGGAACAAGTGCGGTAGTCGTGGTATGGAGGTTACGGTATAGGCCTTCTGTAATATTGTATTTATTTCTGTCTGTGGAAGTAAATGTGTGTGGCGACCAAACAAATGGCTTACATATGCTTATTGCCCTCCTCGTGAAAATGCGAAGAGACAGGGTAATTTTGCGGAAAATGTGTACAGCAGACTCCAGCGGAAATGAAACTGATGGCCAATATAAAAGAGAGACATTTCACGTATAAAAATCATAAAGTCTGCATATTATATCAGACACACATGCAAGCTATGCGTAAGTGCATACATCCCAGTGTGGAAAATATATGCAGGCATGCTTTTTCTCTCCTTTCATATTAACTTTGTATTCATTACACATTCTGTTTTCCCTCTTTTCTCTATTTTCATTGTTTTTTGTTTTTTGCTTTTAGTATTTTCATTCATTCCCATTCTACTTTTTGATCCGTGTGTGTTGCTTGTTGTATCCCTCTGTGTGTGAGGGCCTCTGCAACTGATAAATGACATAGTGTGCATTCATACAAAAGAAATTGAGAGCAGAGTGTAGAAAGCAAAAAAGGAAGTTGTGACCAAACAGGAACAGGCCGACATTATGCCGCTGCTTTATCAAAATGTCCATAAATGGAGACAAGATAATGAGGGTAATCTAAAACGTCGCTTCCAATTTTCATATGAAAGGACTTTAATTGAATGATTGCTTTTGTTGTTCAAATGACAGTAATTTAGTTATAAACAGTAATGTTAATACTTCAGCTACTTGGTCGTTGTTTTGTGCATGTGTCCATAATTGAGAGTTTTTTACTGGGGGAAAACGATCAACAATTTGTACAATCAAAATAAATAGATGGCAATTTTTATTATGAAATCTGTTCTCACCTGAATGTTAGTATTGTAAATGGACGATAGGACTTGTGGCTGGTTCGGTCTGCCATTGGTTTCCCCCAAAAGTCATTAAGGAAAATCCTCCAAATTGGTGTTTGTCCTTTCACATCATCGTTAGTCTTAATAGCACTTAAATCATCGTGGACGAAATCACCCGGCAATGAGTTAAGATAGTTTGCAACGCTCACAAAGATCACAATAACGTAAATGTTCCAATGATTCCCAAGAAATCTGAAGGATGATGATGCTGATGATGATGAACTGTAAGAGGAATGTGATGACAGTGTCGAGGATGAGGATGAATATGATCCAGCACCGGCTGCACAACCATTGCTAGTGAAATGATGATTATGATGTTGTGGACGACTTTGGTGGTGGTGATGATGCCCATGACACTGGTTTCTATCTGCGCTATAGTTTTTGAAATGGCGTTTATCACGATGAGGAAACAGAAATGAGGACGAATCTGTAGAGGATTTGAAGTCTCTCTTGGTTGACGTATAATGTCGTCGTTTAGCTCGTTGAAATGATGTCCCATTGCGACTAAAAGATTTACCAATGCCGGTACAACAACCTCCAGAGTTGGCACTAGAAGTGGTACAATTGGCGGTATGGTTGGTGTTAGTGGTCCTGGAGCAGCTCTCATAGTGAACCCCACCATTTTTGCAATTGCTATGGTCCCAGAGTTCGTTTTCGTCTGGCGAACGGCTAAACATTTTTCTGAATAGCTCTGTGATGGATTCAACTAGCCAGGTGGGATGAGCCACAAAGTGCTTTTCAATCATGGTCTATAACTGTGAATATAACGTATAATAGTAGATGCTTTGATCTTCCTCTTCTTCTCTATCAATGTTACAATAAATAGAAACAACAGCTTTCCCAGCGTGTTATGTTTCCTGTCAAATTATTCTGTTCTGTGAGTGTATTAAAGTAGCACTGAAAATAACCGGAGAGAATAAGCTACGGCACAGTAAAAGTGATACAAACTTCTAAGAGAAAATTTTTCACACTTGATCACCTCACCATTCAACACCATATCAGATAAAAATCATCTCTGTTCTTTTGTCATTTCATACATTCAATATAAACTTTTTGTAGTTGTTGTGTTAAAGACTTATCATAAAATATATTATTTATTATGTATGTCTGATTGTGTATGTCTGCAGCAGCAGGAACAAACAACAAAACAACTTGTGTACAAACTACTGCTACGCATCATGTGAGTTGAACTAGTTTTCACACTACTTTCTTTTTGCCACTTTCACTTCCCCCCAATGACTTACAACAGCAAACTCTGCTGACTCATACTTATAAATATGAGCTCTTTTCTTCTTCAAACAAAAGTAAAAGTGCTAAAGTAAAAGTATCATTACAAGTCTACTAGAAACACACTTTTATACATTGATAAATATATAGGTACTTATCGTCCACCAATTTCATTCAAACTATTGAACATTTTTTTGAAACCTATTTGGTTTGAAACGAAGAGGGAACAAACAGGAAAAAAGAAGGAAAAAGTTTGCATCGCCAAGTGAGAAAGAAACAATGACAGAAGAACGAGTGGATGAATGTATCAGATGAACTTGGTTCTGTCAGTGTATTGTCTGAAAATGAACTCGATTCACAGGTCCCTTGGCACCGGAAGTCCTTACTAAAACAAAAATACTAGAGCATCTAGCCCAATTCCGGAGATTCTCTTTTTAGCAAGTTTGTATAGTACTAGTTGTATCGGTAGAAAATAAAAGAATTGCGTGCACAATCAACTTGTTATATTCATTTTTTTTCTCCTGTTCTTTCTTATTGGCATGAACTGGCAATGGCTGCTTTTATATACTAAGCACAACTAGAAATCCGGAAAGATAAAAAGAAGAAAAAAGCCTGGCTGTACTTGTTCCTTTTCCTCTTCGGCTCCTACTATATATGTCCACACATGCACACACTTTGTCTTTTACACCAAAGTCACACGGAAAAGAACAAAGATTGAAACCAGAGGAAATACACAAAAGCAATAGTACAAGATACTTTGCTCTCCTGTTTATTCTTCCACTTTTCCTTGTTTTTCTCTTATGATGACATGATTGTGTAAAAGTTTGTTGGGAAAAAATACTCGTCCTTTTTTATTGATGTACACCGGGAAAACTACTACACAGAAGAGAAAAAAAGACAGAGTACAAGAAGTTAACAGAGAACGGGAGAGAGAGAGAGACAGAGAGCTTTTCAGCAAATTCAGCTGAAGCCAACGACGTTCGCAGACTAACAAAATCCCTTCATTTACTCACCGAATATAAAGCTCTGGGAACGAGGGAAAGCGCCAACAACTTTCATCCTTCTGCTCCCTCCTTCCCTGCTTCTGTCTCGAATCCTTTTCTCCAGACGTTATACAATAGCTTAGCTTTGTGCTGTTGTGTTTTGGCTTTGGCTGGTTGCTTGCTCCTTCGTTCACACAGCGCTCAGCTCAATGCTTTCTCAGTATTGCAATAATAAATACTGTATAGCTCAGCTCTTCTTCCTGCTTCGTTGGTGAACTGATCACTACTACCGTACTGGTGGCCTCCGGATTTCTCTTTTATTTCAACCTCCGCACACTCACACGGCAAAGAGGAGGAAGAGAAGGGCAGAAGGTTTAGAGCTAGTACTGGAGTAGCGTCAGAAGACTCGACGAGTAAGAAAGTGTGGTGCATTTTCCAGTCGCTCTTTTCAGCTCATCTATTGTGTGTGTGTGCGTGTGTTCCCCTATCTGTTAGTGCTGGACCCACTCGTCTGTTATTTGCTTTTTTCTTCAAAGAAATAATAAACGTGAAAGAGGAAGAAAGAGGCGATCTCCTTTTTTACTCCCTGTTTCTTCGTTTACTTTTACTGTTTCCTCTGTTGTTTGCTTACTACACTGTCTATATAAGGCTTACACTTATTGCTGCTTTCTAAACTGCTTTGGTAATGTGGACAAAAGGAAAAATGAGCCAAAACTTGGCTGGAAAATAGGAAAGTGAGAGTGAAAGGACAGTGTGTAGGTATATAGTAGTACAGAGCATTATAAGTTTGTACAAGTTATTGCATGGAAATAGATATATGCAGAGTAACATTGATACACTGTTGGTAGAACAAAACCCTTTACAAATAATTTCACTGTGAAAGGGACGTGTTGTCTGGTATTGTGACCCACGTTTCTTGACTGCGATGACTGCCTATATACATACATATTACTTATTTACCTTATATGTCGGCATTTTTTTCTTTTATTTATTTTCTTCGGGAAATATAAATAGATAATCCCAAAAGAACGGGAAATGCTAGCCAATATCTATTTGTAGATATTATATACTTGTTATTTACTACTGGAGAACCATTATGTAGACAATTTTACCTTAAAGTAGTGTCAATGTGTTGTTGGTTCCGATTGATTGGCTTGCTTTATTGTCGTAGTAATATTCTTTCTGCCTACCAGCCCAATGACATATTATATACATTTGCCTGTCTCCGCAGTTTTCTTTTGGTTACTTCCTTTATTCAACCCTATAGTAGTAACGTTTGTACACCATGCATTTAGTCATTACTGTCGTATGCTTCATTCGTTTCTATTGAGGATTTGACCTATTACCGGATGGAAAATGTAATATGGGATTACCACTTTTCCGACTCCTGCAAACGGCAAATTAACGTTACACTTTTATGATTTTCAGGTGGATATTTGTTTAAGTACAGAAATTTCCAATTAAATCTTACCATAAGAAAAGGCAACGGGTCGTGGTTTTTTTTTGCCGAAAAAATCAGCATTCCCCAGGTAAGCTGATTAGTTTTGGAATGTTATATATTATATTGAACGAAGCGTTTTGAGAATTTCTTGGTTACAGTTCTTTATATACTTATTTACCTAAACATATTTTATAACCTGTCAAAAGGAATGGCTTTTATACAACTACAAAATAAATGAGTTTTATTTTGCCGGATGACCCGCAAATCTTTCACAGCCGGATGAATATAAAATTAATTAAAATGCTGATTATTCAATGACATAGCGTTACTTTAATATTCTTTGTAATGAAGAACTTCAAAGTCTTCTATGGTCCCTGATCAGTTGCATATGTAACACTTTGAAACACGTTGCTTCTTAGTATTTGTGATTTCGTGATCTATTACATTTTCTTCTAAAACATGTTATATTCTTACTACACCTAAAAGCACGTTTTAGCCATTCAATTTTAGGTCAAGCCGGGTAGTTTTTAAGGTATTTCAACATGGTTAAGAGAGAAAATTGGCCAAAACAAAAATAAGGCATTTATAAAGAAAAACATTCCAAGACATACATAACGGACCAAGCTAGTAGTTTTTTAAAGACAAACGCCTCTTCTAACCTGATTGAAATACGGGTATAAAGATAATTAGATGATAAATACTGTTCCACATATAAAGTTTTATTTTCAGAAATTTCATGCTATAATTTGATGTCACCGCATATTCATTCTCATGTGCTTATTTTGCGATCAGATGTGCAACACAGTAGAGTTTGCATTCCATTGGCGTATATCAGACTGCTATATAAAGCCATGAAAGTACCAATCTGGATGGATAATGTTCAGAGTAAGTAAGAGCATGTATTAATCTTTTCTCGTATCTCGGACAGAAGTGTCACATTGGTGGAGGGCATTGTTGGCAGCTCTTTGGTTTGAGCCTTTTTCGTTTCAAGTCAACTGTATAGTTGATGATCATGATGCTAGTACTTGGTTAAATTCTGACATGTTGGCATGTGGTATGTCGACGTTTTCATTGCTAATATTTTCGCTACAGTATGAAACTGACTACATTTTTGCGACGTTATTTTAGATCACATAGTGTAATACGCAAATATATATGCATAAAACTTTATAAAAGATAAGACTAGAATAAAGGTTTAGCTTTCGCATTATTCCATGCTAATCTTCAGCTATATGAACATAAAAACTGCCAGCAAAGTCACAACTTGCTTCAGGGGTGTATACATCTTGTTAAGTAATTTGATGTACATAACAGACGCACGTCTTTCCTTTTTGCGTATCAAAGTGATATAGGCACTTTCATAAAAAAAACCAATAGAAGTGCCTCTCAAAGTTCTCAAAGTTCATGTGCATAAATCCCTTCATGTAGTAAGTATATAGGGCATCAGCAAAGACTTAACTTTGCCTTTTATTGTCTATATACAGACATTTTGAAATAATTTTCTCTGTGCAAAATTAAGTTTGCGTAGCATAGCAGAA
The DNA here is from genome assembly GCA_034694325.1 of Entomobrya corticalis. Taxonomy (NCBI): domain Eukaryota; kingdom Metazoa; phylum Arthropoda; class Collembola; order Entomobryomorpha; family Entomobryidae; genus Entomobrya; species Entomobrya corticalis. The sequence goes on from JAQFYG010000008.1 coordinate 24,859, forward strand.
ACCTATATCTTTCGAACAGAGTAATACAGTGTACAACAATTAAGATATTGTTTAAAACGATTTATTGATATTGTCAGTGCAGAGAGAGCAATCAATTGAGAAAGGAATGTTATTGTGGGATTTATTGTTGTCAAACGGAGAAAGCAATAAGTAAATAAGCACTAATAAGCCTGCAACATACCACCACCACAACAGCCACTCGCTTTCTCTCTCTATCTCTCCTTCACTTTGCGTCTTTCACCAATTCAATCTTTTCCTCTTTCATCCTTCTTGCCATTTTCATTCTTCTCGTTTTCTCCACTTTCTTGCCATATACCGTCTTGCTTTCCAATAGCCCAGTGGTATCCAGGCATTGTGTGTTTACGCCAACCAAAAACAATCACATATTACTACACTTTGTTATAGATATAATTCGTCTTGCTTTTTCAGCGCAACTCTGGGTATTTTATCTTTATTTCTATTGAAGCTGCTAATAGGCTATTTATATTAAGTTGAGGAATTCTCGCATAGAGTCAGTTAGCATTCCCACCAGTTTTAATACTTGAAGCAAACCGCATCATTCTTGCAGTTTAGTAACATGACTGGAGAGAGTAGTAGTGTGCAGCATTTGCACCAGCCATAAAGCACAAAGAGTCTCTATAGTGTTCTCTCTGTGTGGCTTTCCTGGAATTTTACCTTTTTCGCTCTCTCTTCATGTCTGTAGGCTGAGCAGTTTTCGATGCTGACTTTGATATTCCGAAATGGTGTATGTAGCCATTCCTTTGGGAGGCAAGACCACTCGTCGCTTTATGTGCAAATATGCAACCGCCACCAGTAAAAACCACTTTTTCACTGCACCACCAAACTATTATCGGCTTCATCTGTTTCCTTTTCAAATAGTGCATAAATAAGTAAAATGTAGGGATGTACACAATATGTATACCGTTTTGCATTCAAATGAAAAATAATTTTACTGGTAGCTGGTAGAGATTTTTGTGAGTGGAATTCTGAATTCATGTCAGTGATCCACAAGGTTTATTTCCTGTTGCAGATTTTGAATCAAAACACTTCTGTACTATATGTGCAAATGTATATTGCATCTTAAATATTAGCTCGTTTTACATCAAACAAACAAAATCAGATTGTGAACAGCCCCACTCTCACTCAATGTATTTTGGCTTTTAAACTCGATCACATTTGTGAACTCGAAGATTGTCATGCTTTTAAATTTCAATTGACACCATCAAAACATAAGGAGCATTTAATCATTTTCAGTACTTATTTGCCAAAAATTTATGTAGATATAGCAAGTTCATGAAAGCAATAAGCATTCTGGAGTACTTGGGTAACGTATGTTAACTAACAGCATTAGGATCTGGTGTTATATGAGATCTTTTTGCGTCCCTCCATGTCAGTACGTGCGTGAATTGGTTTCCCGCTTTCTGAAAACACATATATAAATATATGGCCGAGTTTAAGAGTGCTACAGGTCACTTGCATAATACGAATAAAATATCCCAAAGGAAGCGTCCAAACTACCATCATTATACCAAGATACAATTATTAGTAAAAATCGTTCTTATATAAAAATGCTTGGCAGTGCAAATATATTTTAGGTAAAGTGGCACATTGCCTACTGCCTTTGTAGGACTGGTGTAGCAAACAAATTCTTTTTCATCGGTGGTAGCAGTCTAGCATTACCCATTATTTCCCATTGCATTGGCATTTCTCCATGACGCTGAAGTCCACGTTTTAGCATAACTTTTTAGTATGAATAGAAGAAGAAGGAGAGAAAGAAAAGTGACTCCATGCCTGGTTTTATTCAGTGAACGTGCATCTTCTTTTCTGAGAATTAGTTGCACTCACTTCAAAACACACACATAGGGACAATGATGATATGGCGCTTAGAACGTTTACATAGTGAATATAAAGCATGTTTTTCTCCGTGTGGTATTGCATAGCCCTGTCGAAAACTTCATGGGAACGGAAAGAAAGAGAGCGGGTTAAAGTTTTCTATTTTTTTCTCCTTCGTACATTTTAAATTACACTGTATGATAATAGGATTCCACGCTTGAGTGTACGCTCATGAGTAACTACTTCTTCAGGAGTTTTGTATATATGAAAGGACGAAAAAATTTACTCTTGAATATCCAAAATATATTACATTATGTTATCCGCTGACCGTTTTATGGGTTATGTTGTAAATAGAAGTAGTATGTATGTTGATATGTACACAGTATATTCTCAAACCTTTTCATCTTTCCCTAACTTTTCGTCTAGTTTACAAAGCCTTTTTAGACGATTTACAAACCACATGGATGAAAGCTTGACATTATAATATAAGGACAAGTCTTAATACATGTGCATGAGAATAAAATGGAGATTTTGCGTATAATGCTATTGCCTTCCATGATGTTGTCCCACGTACACTTAGGATGTCATCTTGGATATCAAGAAAATACATGCTGGAATATTTCTTGAAGGAAATTTTCCTTTTTTATAAAAAGTGAGCAAATAATAGAGAGAATCCACCCAACTTCCAATCATATCTATTGGATATGTGAATGAGCACAGGGGCTTGAAATTTTATGAGTATGGTGGAGGCTCTTTTTTTTCTCTCTCTCTCAGAATTCTTGTCACACAAAAATCGAATGTGTAGCAAAAAGTTGAGTTGTACTGTAGTCAAGTACACATTGCATTACTAGATATAAAATGGTGCATTATATTTAAGCATCAAGAAGTGTACATTTTATGGTAGACGCATAATTTCAGAGTAAACATTATTTGCTGCTGTAATAATGCTCCGTTGCGTTGCTGCTGACCGCGGATAATACTGTTTACTTTTGTAGTAACGAGAGAAGGAGAGAAGAGGAGGAGAAAGAGAAGAAGAGTAACAAAAAGTTGGAAGAGGAAACGCAATAAGGTTTTTTCTACATTGCTATATTGTTGCTACCACTGTTGCTGATAATGCAGAAGGGTAGTAAACTTGTTCCCATATTTAAACAAGTTTTCTACAGAGGAAAACCGGATTTACCTTGTAGTAGAAAGCAAGCACACTTGAAATATTTATTCCAAATAATCCTTTCGGACTTTGGTTCTTGAGCTTGTTTAACCTTAACAAGCTAGAAATTCCTAGTGGATTTCTATCAAATTGGGAAAGAGAGAGAAAAGCGAGGCTAAAAGGAGCTGATCGAAAGACGAAGAAGAGAGGAAACAGAAATAAACTGCAAGTTTATTGCATTATTAAAGGTGCAGAACAAGTAAACAACCAAAGCAAAGTACAAAGGTTCTTCGTCATCACGGTTTTTCCTTGTGTTTATTGGTCCATTTGATTGTGCAGATGATTGTGGACCTTGTGACCATTTCCAGGAGGCTCGATAAGATGGAGGATAAATATTGTTGAAGAATAACTGATTCAAGCTTCTGCATAGTCTTGTGTGGTAGCATTGTATGCTTAACTTGTAATCTCTGGAAGGTAATAAGGGCTTCTTCAAAGGAACAGCCTAGTGTTTCCTTGGCCGTTGTTCCTTGTCTTGGACCAATTTATTTGAAGAGAAAGTAGCAGTGTAGTAACCGGAAAGCAGTCAAACGAGAAGTAAACTTAGAGTACGGGAAGTCCAGCTGAGAAATTATCATATTCAATATAAATTCCTGTGTTACTATATGATGACGATGTACGCCAGCATAATATGATATCCTTCTAAATTTGCCGGCCGCTATAATATGCGAAGGGTACAATTGGATGGACGGAAACTATAGTTTTGCCTTTTTCTGGAATCAACTCCTGTAAGTATTTATAAGAAGCATGCATATTATATGATAGATACACCAGGATGCATGCCAGACACACGGACACACAAGAAGTGAAAAAGGAAGTCCAAATTTCTGGTTTTGGCTCGCTTCAGTCAGCTATAATATTCACACACACTCAAGCACTTGTCTGTGAATTGTGAATGCGTGTGTGTATGTGTGTCGCACACTACCGCGCTTTCACTTTTCTTATCCTTTACTTTTCATTTCCCTCCTTTCCAAGTTTATGTTGTGTAACTTTGCAAACTGAAAACCCTCTCCCAGTCTCTTTGTTGTATGTACATCTCTCAGATTTTAAGCAAACATTGAAATAACAGAGAAAAGGAGGATGGCTTTTTGGAATTGGATACTAATGCAAATGGTCTTTTGCTCCTTGGTCGGAAAAGAAGCAGAGTTTTCTCTAACATTTTATTATGTTTGCTCCTGCTGTTCTTTTGCTTATTATTCTTCGTCTACTTCTTGTTTTCAGGCTTTTTACTATACTCCTCCTATTTTTGTGTGCATTAATATTGTTATGTGTAATAGGTACACATATAAGTAAATTGTGAACGTGTATTAACAATAATTATGTTGTGATGCACTATTCTCTCGATCTTTATATTTGCCATTTTGAAGAATTCATGTATCACAGCCAAAAACTAAATAGAAAACGAAGCAAAAGCAAAGCTTTTCTATTACTCCCCCACTATTATATGCGTTCCTTTGTAAATGTGAATATACAATATGCATACAATCACACCACAAAGGACAACAAAATTGTTGCAAATGTAGACCAAAACGGGATTCACTTTTCCTTGTTGTCTGTCTGGTAAAAGTAATGGAATGGTCGACGAAGGAGGCAGATTTCAACTAATATTGTATGATAATGGCATGTTGTAGTAGCATGAATCTCGGCATGAGTCAGCGGTTTTAAACAGAATCATAACATGCATTATTATTGCTATTATATATAGAAAGTAAAACGATCAGCAGAAACAGAGATACAGAGAGCCACAGGCTTCAAAAACCAAATCTCAGTTTCTAATATGCCACAAAAGTGTACTCTCCGAACCCTTTTACTTATGTTATATTATGTATGTTAATAATAATAATAATAATATATCCGTATATATTTATATTTGGTAATGTATTGGAAAGTTGAGATTTTGAGTATTCATGAACTTGTAAGAACATGCACTCATGCGGACGCAACTATCACTTGTCTTGCTTTTGCCGGGGAGAAAGAGCGTAGTGTTCCATGCATGAATGATCCTGCTTGCTTACCTCTTCACTTATTCGACTTATTCTACAGAGAGGCTCAAATACACACATTACTTGCTATTATGTACCTATATTCATTCAATTCAGCAAAAATAGAGCCTATCTTAGTTTTCTCTCACACTTTCTCCAGCCCGTCGTCGTCAGTTAGCTCCCTCATTGCATTTTGTATGTTTGTCGTTGTAGCAATAGCACATATGTACATGTTGTAGAAACAACACTGCTTGTAGTAATACCTATAAATATATGTGCTCCAGATATTTTCCTTTGTGTGCGAGTGTGTGCAAGCTTCTTTCCTTGCAATATCTGATGGTGATGGCGTGTGGTGGTGGTTAAAGTTGAGATGTTGTTGCCATTCACTACCACCACCAACATCACTTGCTGCATAAGGATCCACAGCAGGAGATTCTAATCTTGTACTCCCTTTCTCCTCTTCTCTCTCTGTTTCCCACTCTCAACTCGATTTGTAATAAAACATACAAGAATATAAAAAGATTTGTCTTGTGCAACCACACCAGCCACACACCTTACGCATACACTCTACTCGAATAATATTTCTCTAGAATTTTTGCCCCAAAATAGAGACAACGTACTTACCTACCTAGGTATGCGATGCCAAAACCAGTAAAAAACACTAGTCGCTGGTTGCTTTGCAATAAGAAAATATATATTTTATGATAATAATAATACCACCACCAGTTTCACATACATGTGATCATCATCGTTACCATCATGATCATGATCACATGAGCAATAAAATAACAACAAAAAGGGAAACATATATTATGATCACAATACTTCTCTCTCTGTGCAGTCTGGAAATCTCAAGAGAGTTGCTTGATTGTCCACACATCCAAAAGGAAAACTGCATTGGCTATATAGGCAACTTGTTCGCAAAATCCCACTTCTCTCTCAGCATATGTATTACATATATATGATGATGATATCCATAATTTTGCTGAATGAAGGACAACCCACAGCTGCAAACTGCACACATACACACACTGCAGGGTTGTGTTGGGAATGAGCATATTTTGAAACTCATGTATTATGCGATACTGTATATAAAGTTGCGTCTGTTTCCTTATTCCTTGACAGTCTGGGAAAAGAAGAAACATGGTTCCTAGCGGAAAGACATGTAAGCTGTTTTAGGGATGTCGGATCTAAAGCAGATTTTCTCTCCGGGATAACATATATATTATTATAGCTCTAAGCTGATGTGAATGTCCACTTTGAAAAGCATCTCTCTTTCTCTCTCACAAGTGGGAAAAGTGCAATGTCGTAATGGTCATAAGATGTGCAATAGCAGTAACAGTAAAAAAGGCCATGGTGGTGGTTGATGATGGGATGGTGTGTGGTGGTGGTCAGAAAATCGAGTTCTGATATCCGGCTGTGTGTGTATGGGTACGTCGTGCAAGCAGGCGGTTCAGATTTATAATAAATCTTTTTGCCCAGCTTCCAACTAAACCCAAGAACAAATGATATAGTGTAGTAGTGCATGTTAGTGGTAGAGGCGAGTGTACTAGCAGGAATAATAATGGTCAATAGTCGTAATAGAAGTAATACTAGGAGTATAGTAATGTTATTGAAACTTCAACTACTAGCACTCGTGGTCGTCCCTATGTGTGCTACAATAATAATAATATTTGGCCACTTGAAATGATATCACATATTATGAGGATGATGATCATGATGTTGATGGTGATGTACTTACATGGTATTATATGGACACAGATGAGATTACTTTGCTATTTTATTACAACATATTTTCCATAGTGGTGCACATGAATGACTTGGTTATACCACATATCACGCCGTGTATTATATTACCCATCAGAATCATCATCATGATCCACCCACGGAAAAAGCGGAATCCAGTATAAAGTTACTATAATCTATGTATAGATTTCGTTACCGTGAAGAAATTGACATGATGAGGACAATGATACACTTGACGGGTTCTAAGAACAAAAAGCAATAACATCCGCAATTTTAGTTTATAGTAACATATTATTTGTATCTTCTCACAAAAAATCCTTTCATTGGTTATTCTTATTTTCTCGTGGAGTATTATTCCATACCTGCCCTTGCCCTTACCTCGAAAACGACATTTTAATTATAAAGGAATATGTGGGAAATAATTTTCTCTAGACTGTCTACCGTCTCCCTATCCCTGACAGTTGGAGTAATGATACTGATTTTATTAGGTGGTCGCATAACTATAACATTGGTGATATGTACTACTATCTCATCTTAATTTGTTTTCCCTATTATTATGGATGGCATGTATCACGTAAGTTTTTACATGCTCCTGTCACGAAGAAGATAATAGTGGTATTGTTGTTGGCGTACCTTCCATTTTTCCAATAAGCAGAAGTAGTCTAACGAAATTTTGTCAAGTGTCTTGACATGACATGCATTGTACATAACGTATATTCAGAGAAGGTTTGCTGGCTTCCTTGTTACTGATTCTTCTTCTGCTACAACTGCATAGATAATAAAAAATACGGGTTTCATCATCTTTGTTGGCAGTTTTTTTTGAGAGGGAGGAAGGTGCAGGCATCAAGAAATAGGTAGTATGTACATGCAATCAGAAACAAGATTGATCCAAGTCGTCTGACATGCACTCGTACACGGTTACTTGATTGAAGTAATACACATGAGCGTAATCCATATTGTTATGTTGCGGTGTGCCGGTGTACAAGGGAGTGAGGGAGTTTTAGACACTGGATATTGGATATCTATCGTGGAGGAAGAAACTAATAATAATAAATGAAAGTTTCCGGGAAAATGAAGGAAGGCGGCATGTCAAACTTTCTACCTAGTCGCAAGAATAAGTAACTGTGTCTCCAGCTCAGGATATTGTGCATTTGGGTGGATATATTTTATGTAGAAGGACGGACGTGTGATGTAGAAATACGTGTGTCACTGCAACGAAATGTCTGTGGGAGCACATATAAAATCCATGAGGGTATAAGAAGGGTGAGCAAATATGCGCATTATATGTTTATGTTCATCTTCTCGTACTTTTGTGCTCGCTCACTCAACTCCCACAGTCAGATGGGAGTAAAAGTAACAACAGCAGGTGTAGTTGTAGTTGCTTTTGAGACTCTTTTTATATCCACTACCACAGTTATATGATCAAATTTATAAAAAATATAATAAAAAGGACAGCATCATAGCTATATTATGTTTTTATGTAAAATTGTCGAAGGCTGTTTTTGTGGTGGTGGTCGATGTTGCTGCTTGGTGTTGTAGTGACCCATTCACACAGTATGAGAATTCGAGGGGACGGACAGAATTGGTTATTCAACTTTTCTTCCCGGTAGCAGAACACTTTGAAAACTTGTGTTTTCATTGCTTTTCTCACTCGTCGCTCTCAGCCTGGTGAACTTCAATAAGAGCACGATTCATGTCAAATCCAGACTACTGCAACATTCTATCCAAAAAAAACTAAAAACTAAAATCAAGCGTTCTCTCTGTATGTTCTTTCACATGTACACTTTTGGTAAACTTGGCGAAAGCAGAAAATCTTCGTAAGAAGGAAATGGGCAAAGCGGCAAATGACTGCGTCTTTTAAGGAAGAAACATAATATGCATTAAATAAAGCCGGGAGACAAGTCAACCCAGAACATTTGCTTTTAACACAATGGATGGTCAAAACGTCTTATCTTTACTGTCGAAATATCAAGCATTTCTTATAAACAAAATTGTAGTTTACGGTTTCATAGCTTATATTTTGATTGTAATCAACGGGATGAGTGCGTCCTGCTATGATAACTGTTATTGCAAATATTCACGTCGTACCAACTAAAACATTGATTTTCCTTCATTTTGCACTCCAAAATTTCAAAAGTTCTAAAACCTATGTTAGCTAAAATATAATCCGAGTATGAAATGTTCTCTGTTGTTTATGTAATCGGGTTATGAAAGGCTGAAATTCCTGTAAATGCTATCTAGACATATGAAATAAATACTTAAATACTTTAGCTATGAATACTACATCATTTGAGTAGGACTTTATGTAAAAACACTTGCTTATGTTATATTCATACTATTACAGTACTGACTACTGATTTGATTTTCATTATTATTATTATGGTAATTATATGATTATGTATAAGACTTTTTTTCTATTTTCTGAGTAAAACAACTCTGTTCCGTATTCAGTTGAAAGAACTAACATTTTATTATTTTATTTTCCCAATATTGGGACCGGAAAAATATGGGATAGTTGTGATGGAACTAATAATATTAATGATAGCATGTTGGGTAGTAACAAAAGAGTAGGATATTAGTTGCTCGTAAGTAAAACAACTAGTTTATTCCCGGAATAATAATTCCCAAAAAGCAAGGAAGTAAAAGTTGAGCAAACAAACTTTTTGATGCAGTTGCTACCGCCAATTTAAATTTATATGAATATCCTAGTAAATTTTTTTTGGTTCGTTTCCCTTTATGAAAATATGATGTCGTTCGGATTTTATTACCAAAAATTTTGCTTCTCCAAGCTTGTGTCTTCCTTTTCTCATTATGTTTTAACCCATTAAATGAGTACTTGTTGAAAGCAATGATGGCCTCATCAGAAAACGTTGACCCTCGTTGTTCTCCAACAAAATATAATAGGCATATCTCCACCGACGTGTATGTAAGTATTGGTGTGCATTTTTTCCCTCAAGGAAAAGTCGAACAAGACAAGTTGGATATTCAAGTCGGAAGCAGCTTCTCTGCAACAAAAACAAAACTATATGCCATCTATAAATAAGTAAGTCCCCTCATGTTTTTCTAATATTTCTACTCAAGTACGTATACATGGGGTGGTATGTTATTATTATGGAAAAGGAAAAGTTTCCAGCTAGAGCTCTCACAGGAGATGATGAACAAAATGGGTATGCATCTCTCTCGCTCTTTCAATTTTTTCCATGGGTAATCTCTCATCTGTGTACATCTATAATGTGTGTGCGTGTGCTCCCATTGAGAACGGATATTGTAACTAAAATCTGAAGGACATGAATGCCAACTCCTTTGTCATTTTATGAATCATCTCGTGGACATTTAGTGGATCTCTGCTCACACAAAAACGGATATAATAAAGAGGCATTTAGCTTGGATGCCATGTACATACTAGTTTCTGTAGGAAAGAAAATGTTATATACTACCGCCATATAATAATAAATATGTAGTAGTAGCTATGGTAAGGAGGCTCTATTAAATCATCTTGTGTCGTATATTCTCCAATAATATTGTATTAAAACTTCCCGTCCAACTGTTATTTTGGAAAAAGATATAAAATAGGCTCATGGGCAATATCCGTGAGGAATATATTTTTATATGCTATGGGAAGAATAACTGATGTGGAAACTCAAATGCCTTTGATTAATTCGATGGTTTTATTTTTACATGAAACTTACAAAATGAATAGTTATATTTTTGTGGAAAAGCAAAAGCAGTTTACTTTTCGGGGCAACTCTCTCACTCCCTTTCTCTTCCTCAATGAGTTCTTTCCTAAGCCGGCAATGGCATCACAAGCTTTGGTATTATCCGTTTCCTTCTTCTGCTGCTCCTGCTGCCTCCAGTCTCCTTGAAAACTGAAAACCGTTGAAATAGGAAATTTTATTTAATCTTCTATTTATATACACCAAGTTTATAGAAAGCGCTGGATTTATAAATATTAGGCCGATACAATGGTATATTTTAGACAATGTTCCTTCCTTCGTCTCTACATTATCTGCAGATGAAATCCTGTAAACTCAGCAATCAAAACAATCTATTTCTGCACTGAAAGCACATTTTTTCCCTTTTCCTCCTCCTTTCGTATAAAAGTATAACAAGTTGATGGAAAGCAAAAAAATGTCAGTGAACCATGTAAAAAGTATATATTTTGTGGTCGTCTATTATTGAAATAAATTTTACACGTTCATTTTACGAGCAAAACTATTCATGCATGCATGGATATATGACTCTTTTTCCCTCTTGTCTCCAACTATCTCTCTTTTGCTTCAAGTTTTTTATCCGCGCTCCAAAAAGCTTGCCAACAACTGTGTGTGCTGTTGGATGTTATTATAAGTACTTGTGGCATGGTACTCAAGGGATTTAATTAAAACTTTTTACTGATGGAGCACATTCCTGTGGGTCATAAAACCGCAACCTCAGGTGTCTATTCCAATGTGATTATAATTTTCCCGTCAAGTCTGTCACACTACTCATGTGATCCAAAGTCGTCCAGTGGGAAAATATATCAAACCCAGAAGAGGAGATGGAAGAAAAAAGAGTTTTGCTTTAGCTGCGCATATAGTCATTCTATATTCATAAAATGCCGTTAAAATACTTGAAAGAACATGCTACTCATTACAATTTAATTTTGATACCATTATTTGAAATTATGCATGACATAGGAGATGATGAAGATGATGAGTAGGATGATCTAGAGAAAATGGTGGTAGCGTAGGAGGTGGTAGTGGTAAGCAATAGTGTAGTCTACGTTGGGATTTCTTTTCTACAGTATATCAGCTTTTGTTGTTCAGGATAAAAAACGAAATCCCTGCTTCTCAGGATGGTGTTGGTTAGTCGTTGGTGGTTGTGCAGTGATCTATGTTCCTATAAATCCTTCATGGTGACTCGACTGGTGAACTCCCTCTCCAAACGTTTTCCTATTATTATTATTATTATTATATGGGTGACTGCAACATTTTGTTCAGAGTTTTAACAGCAAGCAGATTATTTTTGTTATAATATTATGAAATGAATATGAAGGGCGGAGAAAGAGCGGAGGAGTAGAGCATGTGACACACGTTATGCTCATGATGAGGGATAATTTTTACATTTTATATAATTCATTTCGAGGCGAGTGGAGAAAGAGTGAGAGAAAGTCCCTTTTGCCTCTTTTGTACAGGATCATGTTTTATGCATTCCATATTATAATTTATTTGCTCTTTTTCTCTCTCACTCTAGCAGATGTAATTTGATAAGAGAACAGAGACAGAGAGGAGGAAGAAGGAACAGGTATGTAACGACGGGAAAAGGAAAATGAGCAGTCAGGTAACAAATTGCATTCATCGCAGGTAGGAGCATAGAAGCAGCATCATAAGCAGAGGTTTCATCATTGTACTTAAAATGGATGTGTAGAAAACAGACGAAGTAGAAGTAACGACTACTGGATATCTAATATCACACAAAATATTATATTAAGCTCCTGCCTACGTGTTGCCTACCAAACAAAGGTCCCGTATGCGTTTTTTGAGAGAATAAATAGAAATTTAACTGTTTTTCTGGAGCGTATTACAATCACAAAATTTTCGAGCATAGGTATCCACGCCGTCGTCGTCATCATCGTCACTATCGAAATTGAAAATACTTGCTATTACTGTTTCTCTACTACATCAGGACAAAAAAAACACATATGTACTTGCAAAATACCCACATAAACACGACGAGTACATTTTTGGCCATTTTCAAACAAAAGCGAACCGGATATCTGTGAAATTATTCGTCATTTCATGAATAGTATTAGAAAAAATGAGAAGAGTCTATAAACTCGCTCACAGATTGGGCATTATTCCCGCATGTATTTCCGAGCAGTGCAGTGCACATAAACAAGAGTGAACGCCAGACAGCGCACATTTCGGTGTCGCATTTAAGAAAAATAAAAAAGAAGGGATGTGCTTTGTTGCTGAGCACGCTGGCTGAAAAAGAAGAAAGGAGTGAAAAGTAAAATGATGATGGTGGTTGGTTAGACGGAAAATCAAATTTTTTCCGGAGGCACATTTTCATGATAACAGAAAAGGTATGCCTGTGGAAAATTTACGGCATTTTACGATGATATAAGCAGAAAATGTAAATGATGTAATGTAGATCTTCTTGATGGTAATAATCTTTGAGCTTCTACTACTTTCATTCTCTGATCTCTCGCTTTTCTTCTCTGCTTTTTATTCCCAGAAAACGGATGAGGTAGATGTGGAAGGAAAATACAAGAGAAGAGGTGCATGATGGCCTGGTTTTTTGGCTGGAAACAAGGGATATACATTCAAGTATATAAAAACTGTTTTTTTTTGTGTGGCTGGTTTGTTAAAATCTTGTAAAATCTCATCTCAGGTTCCCCATCTTTTTCCTTTATATTATTACAATGCATGTTGGTTCTTTTCTTTGAAAAAAGGGAGCAAAGCAAAAGAGTGAAGGTAGTAAAGTATTCAGAAAGGCAGAAGGACGTATTTTTGACATTCTTTACCCCAATCTCATCACTTATCACGTTTTTCATCGCATTCTTGCATATCATTTGCTTGTATACAAAAGTATTTACCCGGTAGCATACTTACAGTTATAATGGTTTACCTACTGTTTGATGTAGGATAATGACTTGGCATATTATAGACATGATAATCATAGTAGCATGAATGTTATGTACTGTTCTTTGAGCTCGTTTTCACATATTATTATCATTTCAGATGTTGCACGTCCTCTTTTACAAACTATATTTTTTAATAACAACAAACAACAGAGGTCAGCAATTAAAACTAAAGAAAAGTAAATATGGCCAAATATATACATTCATATGTACATTTTTATTAAACCATCCGATATTGTGTTCGTTGTAGATGCCGAGTGACATATGCTATGCTTTTAGAAACTAGAATACCTTTTCACAATAAGAGAGCAATAACATGTTATCGTAGTGATGTGAAGGGAGAAAATGGTCGATTTGCGGTGAAACCCTTTTTCGCCCAAGAACAAGATATTTTTTATCTCATTCTGCTCTTGTCACATTTTTCGAGATCCGATAAACTCATTCCTGTGTCCTATGCATTTTTCTCCACACAATAGCTTCCAGCTTCTCATTTATATCATGTCTACCTTGACAATGAAGCTAACAAGAATGTCAGGTTATTTCTCCTTGCTCCTATACTTGTTATTATTATTATTCTGCGCGGGTTGCTCCTAAATAATATCATCTGTATGGAGTGAAATAAGCAGCAGGAGAAAGAAAAGAGTTTTTCTCCTTTTTGTAGCAGGAGCAGTGCCTGTAGTAAGAGTCTATAATATGTAAAGCTCCTTCATGCGTAACATTAAAAAATCTCAAGAAGCACGCCGTCAGCAGCATGTCCCCTTTTCAGTAAAATGAGAAAGAGATAGGTTATTATTATTATTACGGTAATCTTCACTTTGTGTGCACCAGTAAGAGTTTTACAAAAAAAAAGAAAGATGTAATGTTCCGAATGTTAAGAAAAGGATATTATGGCATGTGACAGACATAAAATGGTAAATTTTTGACATGTCACTTGTATCCTCCTTTCTTTGTAAAAAAGAAAAGAAAATTGATGATGATGATTACTTTAGTAGAGCATTTTTTATATCCAAGTTAGAAGACAATAATATGATGATGATTCTTATGATGATACAAAAAGGGGAGAAATCAGTAAAAAAGAAGGAAGGAAATGAGACAGGCATCAGTTGCAGTTAGTTGACTACAAGTTCTTTCCATTTACGTTTTTCTTTTTCACCGTTGTCATTGATTGTCAATTTTAAGAGAATGAAACAGATAGACAGCGAGAGAGAGAGGGGGAAATGGCTAGTGGGTAATGTGCCAATACGAAGAAAACAGTATGCCCATCAATCAGTTTAAACTGTATTAGGTTTTGAAGTGCGAAAAAAATACGCGCTAAGTGATGGAAAGTATATAGGCGTGTATGAAAGGATGCCATTATTTGTCATTTGATTTGATTTTTTGCTTTTCCCACTTTTCTCAATCTTACTACTTGGCTTGGGTTAATAGTACTTTCTTTCTGTTTTGTCCTTTGTATTTGGTTTAAACATACACATGCAGAAAATAGGTACTATACACTCAGAAAGAAATGATAGTGTTAGTAACATAACCTGCAATTTCCCCGGCAAAAGAGTTGGAGAATGAAATGTATGGATGGATGGATGACTGGCTGACTGACTGAATGAATGGAAAAGGAAAAAAACGAAAAAAAAGTTTATAATGATATAAGTTGAAATCATTGTTCCCACTTTTCTTGTTTGCATCATTGCTTTTTAGCTTCATTTCCTTCTTATCTTTTTATTCATCACCTTTTACTTTACTTTGACTCTCTTTCATTTTCACACACACTCGTATAGATAGCGAGAAATAGAGAGGGAGAGAGAGATAGCGAGAGAGAGAAGAAAAAAAAGAGAAAGACTGAAAGGGAGAAAAAGAAATGTACCTTATCTTTCTTCTGTCATCATCATCATCGTCACCATCATCATTACCATCTCTGCTTGATATTATTAGGAATGGATGAATAGTCACTCAGTCAGTCGCTTGGTGTATGTATGCATGCATGACATCGTATACTACTGCGGTGTCGACAAAGACGTTGACACAACGACAACGAGCGTACACATTAGACTACTTCTTGTACGTCAGAGCGGAGTACACAGCAAAAGCAAAAGGGATACATTCATATTATCACTTTTAGTTGAAAAATTGGAACACGTTCTTATAGTTCTACTTCAGATATCACCGTCATCATCAGCATGATCATCAAGTGATATGTCGAATATTAAGCATGTAGGCATGTACCCGATTGTACCCATCTTATCTTTTTTCAAGTTTTTTTTCTCTCTTTCTGACTGGGATAGAACAAATACGTACTCATACCTGTACACGCAAACATGGAAAATAAAAAGATAGAGATAAATAGAAAGTTGACGAAAATTGGTATCTTCTTTTTTGCAACTTTCCCTTTTTTACACTGCTACTTTTTTTCTTTTTGAGAAAAAATTACACCTCCTTTTTTCTCTGTTGCTAAACTTACTTTTCTTCTTTCATTTTTTTGCTCGTTTTCTTCTTTTTTTATTTACTACATGATTGTAGCACATACTCTGGGAAATATGTATATATATTTCACTCAAAGAGGTGAAAAAATATGGGGATGATACTTGAGAATATCAAAGGGAATTCGCTATGACATCATGTCTCTTACATCTTGCTATCTCTTGCAATTCAATCCTTCAACTTGATCATCATCACACGCTCCGTGCGTTCATGTTTCTCTTTTCAGAATTTGCAAATGATGAAAGTAATTTTACGATATCATGTGATGTGTTACGAATCTTTGTATGTTCATCATTTAATTGCGTGTGAATGTGAGGAAAATAAGTAATTTTTGCAATGCGGGCCATGTCAATACATTTCATTAGCACTGAAAGAATCCTTCTCGTGACATGGAATATCATGGTGAAGATATGATAAAGACACATCATCATCCCATCCGAATTGCGACAGAAGAGCAGATACTACTGATGATGATGATGATGATGATGCCGATATTAGAATCGATTTTGCAGATGCAGAAACATCCTTGTCTATTTTCTCTTTCTTTGTATGTTTCTCCTTTTTTCAATTTTACGAGGTAATAACAGCCATTTTGTGTGTTTTTCCTTTCCATCAACCAAACATACCAACAGAAGCATATAAAATATGCGTCTACACTTATACATACGTATTATTATGTTCTTGTGCGTCATAAAATATGTCATTGAATGAATACATTATTTGTGAGAGTTGCTTTCAATGTGAAAATTTACAAGAGTGTCTGATATGCACGGCAATAACGACAAATATCGTATTAGCTGGCAGACATGCTTTTATGAATCTGGTAATGATAGTATGGCATTACATCTTGTAAACTATTGGTACAACGCACACTTTTCCCATCAACAGCAGTCATGCTACTACTTGTCGCATGTCTTTTTTACTGTTTTCTAGACAGTCGTCACAAACGCGAGAAAGTTTTTGATGATCTGAAATAAGAAAAAAGGAGAGAGGAAGACTCTTTTTTCTTTTCACTTTCACACTCCACCACGACCACGACATCAACACGTATTTCATTTTTGTGGATGCGAATGATAGCAGCAACGATAGAGCAAAAATCAAACAAACTATTCAAACAACTATGCATCGTTGGCATTGATTTCTCATCTTGTGACGACTTCAAATCTTTGAGAAACACGATAAATGTGTACTAAAACCGTACTTGTTTGACAACAAATTTTTTAAGCAAAAAATTCTTCTTTTTCACTTTACCCCTCTAATTTCTATAGTACTACTAAATACTATGATAGTCAATCAAAGCGACTAAACACGGCTGTTTTGCTTAAAATTTATATTATACTGAACCTGCACAAAACACGTATTGTTTTTTCTTTAGCTCATTTACCTGAAAATATTGATTACATGTCTTTTACAATGATTTTAGTAATTTCCGATGCATGTTGAAGATAAAGTAGTTATTATTAAAAAGCTGAAGAAGAAAAAGTGTTTTGCCACACGGATTCGCTCATTTCTTGTAACAAATTGTGTTAAAAAGGTTGCTCTCATTAGTCTTACAAGTTGTTTTGTACTACTCATGCACACAAACTCATATATTAAAAGACAAGCATGAACCAATGCATGTCTTCAAACAAACAACAAGCGCAAACCTTTGAAGCCCACGTCACGCTCCAAAACGTTGGTGACTGGTGATAAAGAACGAAAAATTGTATAATATTATTTCAGAACATAACCTTTAAACTACGGCAACGAAAGAAACGAAGGTGGCAAAGGAAAGAGAATAATGCATGTTCATATTCTAGTGATACATGTCGTGCTATACATTTAAGAACATACTAATGAAAATTTGATATTTCCCATTGAACACGCAGCAGCAAAGTACGCTTTATTCCCACCGCACATACTCTAGCATATATCTACAGTAGAGTGGAGTAGAAAAGATTTTTTGTGTGCAAACGAGCAAAAAGAAAGTTATTTCAATTAGTTATAAAACAGATATTGAACAACAATTTTTGGCACCCAATAAATCAGGCAAGTTTCCCAGCTGCAATTGACAAGACGGTAAAGGAAAAATAAAAAGCTTCTTTAAAGGAAAAAGAGAGACAGAGCTGGAGAGAGAAAGTGAAGGAGTGAACGGAAGGGTGGAGAAAATAAAGAGTAAGTCCCAAATCGGCTAAGGAAAAAAAGAAAAAAAATAGTCTGTGCCAAGAAGTTACTCTTCTGCTAGTACACAAAATGCATGCAGATACATATCATATAACATTTACATTTACAATACTACGGCAAACCCATTCAATGAATACATAAGTTATATTATCTGTTATTAAAAACATGTCTATTTTAAATCTAAATTAAGCAAGTATTTGAAACGAATAGTCGGAAGCATTCTTAGTTTGACAAAATAATAATGCCGTCTGTATTATTTGTCTCAGTATTACGCAAACACCATAGTTGATGAATGCAAACCAGTATACAAAAATATTGATAAATACCAAAAGTTCAGTCATTCTTTATTAGCTTATATTAAACATACCGCTTGGTTGGTCAGAAAGCAGCAGCTTTTCTATATAAAGATAATGGGTTATAAGAAATACACATAATTCTGTGTTGACACTTCCGTTTTTAATCATAATTACAAATATTGTACAAGCCCTTAAAAGCAAATCCAAATATTCATTCATCCAGTAGCATTATTTCGTGCGGAAAATTAATATTTATTGTCCTCCTCATTAGTGAATACTAATTTTTATAGAAATTTCTTTTGCCCACTTTAGCACCGGTTTGCTTGCCTGTATTTTTTCTTTCATTTAAAATAATAATAATTATTTATTGTCAATATAGATTCCTTTGCATTGAAATTATGCTATAGACATAAGCATAATTTACAATTTGATTATTTTATATTACAAAAATATTGAGCAGATATAATAAATGTACGTGAATTTCACATTGAACGAAATTGTAAATTCTTTTGCGTTTCCATACAGTACTCGTACAAACTTGCTTCGAAAATCGACATTTTATTAACAGAATTTTATACATTTTCATTTACCTTAAGCCATTCATTAACAGCAGCATACTTAATTAACGGCCCCATTTTGTGTACATTTTGTAACATGGAGTGAAAAAATTGTTTGTCAGAGTAATTTGTGTACATTCAAATCCCAAGTTGATAAAGTTCTTGAAAAATCCTACTTTTGTATGGTAGGCACCCTTGTAAGCAGTAAACCTGTATTCAGAAAAATGAAAGCATAGATCACTACAAGTATCAATTTAATTAAATTTAGCTTAGACATTTTCAGAACATTTAAATTCTAGGAAAATACTTATTTAATGTTTGAACTACAACATTTTGCTAGCATGTTATCTAGGACTGGTTTATCATTTGTCATAGTAATAACAGCGTTGTTTTTGCAACTGTTATGTAGATACACGTGTTGTCATTGTGGTTACATGAATAGTAGGTTCAATTACTTGAATTTCGCTTATTTGTTGTGCTATTTTCAGTTAGCGTTGAAAGCAAATTTTCATAAAAACCGTTATTGCACAACCACTCTGATACTCTGATGCTGACATATTCTCTTGCATTTGTTGTACAGACCTTCATTAGTAGCCTCTTACCGCTGTTTTTATTCCTAATTGGCGTACACCAAAATCCTTGACTTGACTTATTATTGGTTCTATTGAAAATAAGTCGACCGTCAGTTTAGTTGAATCGAACTACTTAATTTCTTTCTTGTATATAACTCATTAGTGTCACTATTCAGAGGGGGCAAATGATTTGCATGACGAAACATTCTATGCAAACAGCTATAACAAACTATTGAGCATAAAATCAGAACAAAATACTTGATTTTAACAATTATAAAAACTATATTAAATTATTTGGGGAGAAAGAACATGCAATATTCAGATTGGCATAAGCAGATTTTTGCCCAAATTATAGCAATTCAGTAATGAGACCGTATTATGCATAATGAATTTGTGATTAGTCTCAAGACTCAATAGACATTATTTGTAATAAGGTTTTGGGGTTGTATTTTATTATTATAGCGTGTAGAAGCATAATCTTCCATTTAAATAACCCTTTCATCTTCTCTGCTTTGACAATAAAGAATAAATACACTCATTAGATTAGAATATGAGTAACAATGTTAGGTAACCAAGTGTTGTGCAAACATCTTGATTTTATACATTAAATCGTCTAAACTTTCACACATTTGCAATAGCCATTCTTCATTTTTTAGTTTGAAAGGATAAAAATACTGTCAACAATACAAGAGCGCTCTCATAGTAAATATGTATGAATGTTTGTTGTTTTTTATCAACTTGTCTCAAACAAACAACAAACATTATCAAGAGTTTGAATGTTGCTCATCAGCTCTCATAACCATGACGTCTCTCATCGTAAGCTATTCCGATGTCGGTATTGGGAAAGCGAGTAGATTTGTACTATTATAATGCCTTTCCGTAGCACAAAGAGCATCATTATTATTATTGTTTTATGCCACCATGCATGCATGCATAAAACTAAAACGTTAAGTGAGTGAAAGGCGCAGTTTTCTCCCCTCTTTCCTGTTGCAGATAAATCCCTTCCGTTCAATGAAAATTCCAAAGCACGACTTCTTTTCCCATTTAAAGTGCTTGTTGTCGTCGTCAGTCAAGTAAAATGCACGCGCGTCAATATGCAGCGTTTGAAAATGCAAGCTAATAACAGG
Organism: Entomobrya corticalis; assembly: GCA_034694325.1. Classification (NCBI taxonomy): domain Eukaryota; kingdom Metazoa; phylum Arthropoda; class Collembola; order Entomobryomorpha; family Entomobryidae; genus Entomobrya; species Entomobrya corticalis. Next base: position 45,430 of record JAQFYG010000008.1, read on the forward strand.
AGCATGTGAGCATGAACAAATGTGGCAGTTGTGATGTAATGTGCATGGTGCTAATTTGATGTATTCACAGCATTGCGCTCACTCTTCTATGACGATTAGCTATTCTATACCCAAAAGTTGTGCTCATTTTCGTACATCCATCCCAACCAGCTACTTGTGTATGCACCACCACAATCAAAAAGTATTAAAAAAAGAAGAGAGATAGTGAGGCATGAGGCATAACAGAGAAATGGAGACGGCAGTAAAATTCATGTGTGTATGGTCTAGTTGCATATTATACAGCAGATGCTTTATGCTTTTCGTACAGATGGTTTCTCTGCACTTCCGTCTGTTGGAAAATTTACGTATGGCAAACCTATAAACCGGTATTAGTACCAAAACAGAATGCTCAACTTATGAGTAGTGAAGAGTAATAAAACGAGTGTGATGGTAGGTCGATGGATGGCTCATGATGAATAGAATGTGCTTAAAATGACAAGTCAAGTTTGTTGACTAATACAAAATAATAAGGGTAAACATGAGCATATATACATACCTAACTATCAAACAAAAGGGAAAATAGCATACACACACGCATTTTAATTACTATAATGTGCTCATTGCTCATACAGTCATAAAATGCACTGCTTTACTCACCAGCCACTTCTATCCTGACTACCTCTCAGCCTGTCTCTATCTCTGTCTCTCCCACCCACTCACTCTTTTCTCTCTGTTTCAGCAACAAACGTTGTTGTTATTATTGTTGTTGTTGGGTTGCACTCTGACTTTTCCCTCATTGAAAAATATCAACACATCCATGAAACCAAGAGATGAACAAACACTGTGGTTTTTATGTTACTACATATACTTTCCACTTTTCTCCCATTCCCTTCAACTTGGTTACTAATAACTTGATAAAAGACCCTTTTACTAGAGGCACTCTCTGCTGTTAAGTAGAACAATTGAGCCCAATTCAACACAGCCACTATTTCCGCGAGAACTTAATAATATACGTGTCTTTGCTATAGGCATAATTATTCCATATATTTAAGAGTTTACTCTATATATGCACGTTTGTGCCAATGTGCTCAACACAACTGCATTATTATTGTATCAGTGCTGGATTTCAGCTTAGTTATATGCTTACTATCTTCTTCATATCTCCAGAAATAAAATAAAATATGTTTATTCTCTATATGCTGCTATTATCTTGCACTACCTTCTCGACTCCCGTCTGCATCATTGTGGTCTGTATATATACCATCTAATGTACATTTCTGCAAGTGTAACTATACAGGCGGAATTCTTACAAAATATCATATAAAGGATTGTATATAATGCACCAGGGGTATATTTGTTGCTCATCGTGGTGAAAGAGAAAGAAAATAAAAGTGAATCACATTCTTTGAGAGAGCAGAGATATCAACAAAGCAGCAAACTGTAGGCTCCAAAAAATCCTTTTTTAGCTCTCGGATAACTACAATATACACACCGACTATTGAGCAAATCATAAATAATAAGATAATATTATTATTATATTCCAGTCAGTTCATGCTGTTGACTTTTGTATTATTATTATTATTTTTATTTATTCACTAATTCTCTTTTTCTGTAAAAACTATTGTGTAATGTAAACGCATGTGTCTGTTTATATGTGGTACATACAAAGTAACAAAGAAATGATATACTAAAATGGGGTTCCTCAGTTTAATATACGCACTCCTCTATGCACACATATGTATGATTTCATTTCATCATCTTCTTCTCTTTCTTGTTTCTTCATCCATCCTTTCGCTCTTCCTGATAGTTGGCCTAGTGGGTACTCTGCAAAGCACATAATAATAGTTGTGATAAGAACATCCGGGTATTCGTAGTGATATGTAATAATATGTAACTCTTACGTACATGGGTACATGATTACACGTACGCATTGAAATGTTAAAAAACGTATCTTAAAGCAACTTTTAAAATATTTTAGACAGTCATTAGATAGCAGTCTTGAAATAGTAGGGAACAGTATTCTTATAGAGTAAGTATACCAAAAAACTAGCTATCTGTTACCATTCTTTATATTTTTCAGCTCTCTTTTCTAACTTATATGGAGTCTCTTCCTTTTTTCTTTCCCATTCCCTGCATTACTTTAAATTATGGACAGACAACATGGTTGTTATGTATGAGTGCTTGTTAGTAGCAGTAAAAGTGGTATATCAAAAAACATAACTGAAACGTAGAAACCTTTTGATATAAAATAGTAAAACGAAGGATGGAGGGAAGAGGAAGGACGACTATAGTGCTGATGATGCTACTGTTGCTTTGCTTCTGGCTGGTGTCGGTGGTGATGTTGGTGGTAGTTTTTACAAGGAGTATCATCCTCGGATCGTCGTCATCATCATTATATACATATTAGTAGTTTGAGGTACACCATTTCATAATTATGGACTCTATTATTTCCTAATTACTCTGGCAACTCCATGGAATCCCTCTTATTTTCTTTTCCTCTCGTTTTCTCTTTCCTTCCCTCTCCATCTCTTTTCTCTCACTTCACGTTTTTAATTGGCTTAAGATTTAAAGCGAAAATGAATGAGACGGAAATTGGGGAAAAGTTTTACTTTTTCTAAGGGTAGTCTTTTTAGTTTGTAATACTTGTGATGATGGTCCTCGTTATATAAATACTATGTTATACTAGTTTCCCGCTGCAGAAACTAGTTGGAGATCTAACCAGTTTCCCTATCTCGACAGTTTTTTCTTCTCTTTCTGCACCAGCTATGCAACTCGTTTCCAATGATGATGGTGATGGTACCCGTGATAACGATTCTTCTAATGATAGGCTGCATCGTTATATAGAACCCTATTTTGTATTATTAGTGTGTGTGTGTGTGTCGTTTTTGTTGCACGGAGCAGATATGTAGTGCCGTCATAATTAGAATACATGAGGAAAAAGAGGGATCCTGTTACTTTATATTTGGTGTGCTCTGTTAAAGAATCAGTTATTTATAAAATATGACTAAAATAGAACTTTTGCTACTTCCATGATTAAAATTTTTTACTTTATTAAAAAATATACATTTAGTAAAATGCACACTTCTGTGACTGGTCGAAATAGGAAAATTATGTTTTGTCGCCAAAATCACATGGACAGCACGATGCTTTGATGATGCATTATCAATAGTTCAAAGTTAGCTAGACTGTAACCTAGATCCAAAGAAACAAAAACAAATTCTGTTTTCAACAAAAGATAGATGCTAATATTACTAACTCCTAACAGTATTAACATAATCTGTTCAGGCTAAAAATACAGTCATTTATATAAGCAGCATAATCGTAAGAACGCAAGTCAGCTGTAACCATAGGTACTGAAGTCTATTACAAGTAAACGTTGTTAGTGGAGTACAGAAACATGATTCATTGTGAGAAATATATATATTTCCTTTTTTGATTCTCACTTAAGTCTTCAAAAGTAAAATTCAATGAGAATACAAATAACACGCTTACGTATATCTTGATGCAATATTTGGAGATATTAAAGAAAATGAGAGAAAACAGAGAACGACACCTCCTGTTCCTCTTTCTTTTCTTTGTTCAGTCCCTTTCCCCTGTCCTGTCTCATAATCTTCATTGGCTCACAAAAGAGGAACTCTTTTTGCTACTCTCTCCTGATGCCGTGTTTGTACATACTCTTGTGCCTTTTCTTGCTCATCGAAGGAAGACAAAAATAGAAGAAGAGAGAGAGGGATACAGGAGGAAAAGGAGAGATAGAGAGAGAGAGAGAGAGAGAGAGAGAAAGAGGGAGAGTAAGTGTGTAGATGCGACATGAAACTGCTGTTTTCTCTTCTCTCTTCTTCTGTTTTCCTAGCATATGTATGAATTGCAAGAGAAGAGGGCTGACTCGCCAAATGCAGAGGACGTGAGAAATGTATCAAGTGCCTTGTTTCATGATCTATGTACATAACGATGAGGAACAGAGGGAAACTAGCAAACCGGCAGCAAAAAAAGTATCACACTACCACCAGCTACTACTGCCATCACCAGTTTATATTATACAACCAGCACTTTCAACTTAACCAACTTGTATGTTTATACATCATATGAAACTCTGACTTATTTTCTCTTTCTCTCTTCGTGCGTTACTTTTTGTGTGTGTATCTGTTAGTTAGTCTGCTTTCGTTTGCTTGCTTTGCTTACCTAAGCAAAAAGTACTAAACCATGATCATCATCTCATGGTCGTCGTTGTCTTCCATTCGGTTTTTACTATTACTATCAACATCAACCATTCTTACTTTCTACTGCTTCAACTACTACTACGGCTGTTGCTGATGATGACGATGGTGGTGGTAAGTGTAAAACATTGGTTTTTCTTCTTGATCCTGTACTAGTCATTTTCCAAAAGCTTTTGTAACGGCCAAAGTGATAGTCACGGTAAGGAGGAAAACCAAGTGGAACCGGTGAGGCGGCATGGCAGAAGAGAAGAGCTAAGTAATAACATCGCATTGGCGGCACTACTGGCACAAGTAATACGGAAAGTAAACTTTTGAAGTAAATATACATGGTTTAATAATATAGATACATGCACCTACAAATAAATGACGCTTATATTGTGTATTAGTAATGTTATATGGGCACATAGTGGCTGCTACTACTTCTGGACTCTCATTTCCTCAGTAAAGTCAAACTATCATTATGGCAATGCATCCTCTTCTCTTTTTCTCTGCGAGAGAAAATGCTTCAAATTCAGACAAAGCGCTCCGCTGGCCTCCTGTACAGTTTGAATTTGTGTACTTTACTTTTTTTCGCATCAGCAGAAGCCGTCGTATCAATGATACTGACTTTCTTGCTCTGTGTTTGTGAGTGGGTAGTAGGTATGGAATACGTATTGTGCAGAAGAGGTAAATAGCAGAGTATGTGTACTTACGGGCATGTTAATGGATTTATTCGACAACGAGATGAAAAACAGAACAAAATACTAATACATGGAAAATGAACAGGCATAGGCGGTTGATTCTGGAGAGAGAGAGGAAAAGACACAAGACGTGGTAGCAGTGGATAGTGAGAAAGATGAACAACAAACTTTGGAGAAAAGGCGGAAACATATAACATGCATAAAACATAGTGGCGTGCTTTAACATAATATACTCCTGTCAGGTCATGTTTAATCCTAGTTCGTAATTCTTCATTTATTTCGCCTATTTGTGCTCAAGTAGAGGCTCAGCATGATGCTTTTGCCTTCATGAACAAACAAGAACTGATGATCTGTTGTTTGGGAAGGATGTTGGTTGTAGTAGCAGCAACACTATAATGCGAGGCCAAGCTCTTTAGACATGTACATCATGAGAGTAGGTACACACGTAACCGCTTCTCCTTGCACTTATTTTCATGTGCTTTTACCCGTCACTGAAAATGAACTAAACTTTGAGGAGAGTGCTGCTGCTAGTTACACGTTACACTACATTTTGTGTACCTATAATTTGATGTACTCTATAGCAACTTGCTTGATGGTGGATGGAAGAAAAAGTTTAAGGGAAAATTCTGCCACCACCTCTACTACTACTGCCCCCACTAACCTATGCTCTCCCCCTCTCCTCACTCTCAATTTTTGCTGCTTCATCTGATGATGGTGAGTAATTATGCTATACGCGATATGAGATGGCACGTTTTCATGCCAACTAAAAGTCAGTTTCTCTACTGCAAACTAACTAAGCGCTTGTAGTTTGTACACGGCATTCTACGTGGCAGTTAATATAGGTACATATAGTACTTGGAACGAAGACATTGCTGCCAATGATGGAGCTGATTTTTTTTCTCCGACGTCTCTTTGTATTTTCGCTTTTCCAGTTAGTACTAGTGGAACGTGTTTTTATGCATTATTTACTTCAACCTCGTCTTATGTAGGTTTATGTTAAGATTTTAAATTTTTTATATATATTTTTGATATTACAAAAAAGTTCATCTGAGAAGACGAAGAAGAGAGCGCTGGCAGTGATGCCGATATTTGCCTCTACAACTTACAACTATTTTTCTGAAGCAGGGAAAGAGAGAGAGAGAAAGCGGTAGACGGATAATATATTTTTTAGAAGCGGGAGTACATTTCCGTAAATTAATAAATTTATGCATCATTTTCTGCCGATGACATGTTCTTTTGAATACGTGAGTGAGTTTAAGTAAATGTGTAGGTATAGTGGAATGCGGAGGAAGGTGTTCCATTCGAAAAGGCAGGCAGGCAGGCAAAGGGCACAGGGGCTTTCATAATTCATTCAACACGATAAGGGTCAGAGCCGTTATTCTTCGTGCCAATGACAAGAGCAAGTAAAACTTGAGCTTGTTGATGTTGACCTAGATTTCCCTTCCACATTCTCTCGTGGAGTAAATAAGCCATAAAATTCATAATTTGTAAGAAGAAGAGTGTGGTCTTCACTTCATGGCTAACATATGTATTAGCTAGAAATGAGCTCTGCCATAGCTGTGTAAGGGGGGAAAATTAGTTATTGGAACAATTTGCATACTACATTGCTTCATTAACTGTCTTTAGTGAGAAGCAGTTGGACGGAATACAACGCATTGAACTCGGACTAAGTGTATGCTGGAAAGTAAAAAAATTTAAGGGATTTTCTCGGGTAATAGAAAAGTGGCATGCCATCTCTTCATTTCTTGCTTGATATACAAGCAATATGGCACATACCTACATGCACATCACTCAATCGGCTTACACACACTCTTGGGTTTCATTCAATATACATTCTTTAAGCCGCAATTGGGCCAAGAAGTCACTTGAAAATGGTAATCCATTAAGTTTAACTTGATTGCCATGTGGCACATGACTTACTCTCCTCTCCTTCATTCTTTTGCTTACCCGTCGTTCATATATAGAGCCCACTCAAAGCATTTCATTTCACTTATTCTTTGTCCATTTTCAGTCCAGTAGTCTAAGTGGCACTGCTTTTTCTGCTCAGGCAAAATGATCTTGCTTTCATTGAAAAAGGAGGAAAAGTGGTTGACAAAACGTTCGCAGCTAACAAAAGCACACATGCGAGTTCCCTCTCGCTTTCTCATTTCAACGGTCGACTGCCAAGTGAACTTATCATATTATCGCGTTTTTCTTCTTCCTCTTTATTACTCTTGTCATCTGTGCATCAATTTAACACTATTCTTTGCCCGTATTTCTGCTCTTTCACAGGCATTTAAAACTACTTTCTTAAGCCTATTTGTGTGTGTGTGTCTCAATCTCGCTGCATAATGTTATCACTTTCATATACCGGTATTCTTGTCTAAAGTTGTGCGACTCTATATAGCCGTCACTAAATTCCAGTTTCAATTCAAAATGAGCTAAAGAGAAATAGAGAGTGTATTTTGAAAAAATAAATGTTCTTCCTTTGTTTCCTTATACTCAGTTGTGTGTGAAAACCTGACTTTTGTTGAAGAAGAAAAGAAAGTATCACATACAAAAGTAAGTAGTAGGCATACATAAGCGTGAAAATGTCCCTATATAAACCAACGGCATTTATGAGAAGATAGCAACTTAAACTACTTGGCAAGTGAATGTTATCTACACCATGGTAATGGGGAAAGATAGATGCTATGGCAGCAATGTAAGTAGATGCGTGATGCTTTTTAGACTGTTAAAAAGATGTGTATGTGCATAGGAGTGTTTTCCATTTTATAATAGATATCGAGGGAGTTTAAGAAGTAGTAATACTAAATGAAGGTGCATTATATGGTGGCGTAGTGGTGGTTGCACCGGATAAACGAGCTGGTAAAGAGATGAGAGTTGTCTTAAAGTGGTGTCATGTTCGAACTTTCTCAGGCAATATATAAAAGAGCAGCTATTACAGCATTTCAAGATAGATCAGCTAGGCTTCAGCTAAAGGCTTTTCTACTTTTCTTTCTTCGCTCTTTATACCATCGTCACACTTTTCTCCCTCTCTCTCTCTCTCTCTTTCGTCCTACAACTCTTTTTCATTCAATCTTATTTAAGCTTAGAACAAGTACAAAAACTCGAGCTTTTCTAATCTTACAAAGATATCCCACCAGTGAGTGTATGCGTGTGAGTATGTGTGGGCTGTCACTTTCTGTCTACCCATCATGCAACATAAACACAATGTAGACTTTTTTCCGGCTTCCAAAGGATTGTGTGGTGGTGGCAGCGGTGATGATGACGGCAACCACTGATGATCTTTTTTCAACTTGTTTTCTTCTTCAACTAACATTCCAAGATATGTTAAATTGGAAGAAAATAGAGAATCAAGTAAAAAAGAAGCTCCAACAAACGTACTGTCAGTGTATTGAGTAAATAGAACATGTCGTTGTGTGTGGTATTTACAATGTATAAAAATATTGCACTTTTTTATAAGGCACGTCTCCATTGTATGTGTGTACGTGAAGAGATGAAAAAAGAAACCTTTTCCTATTTATTGTACTTTTCCTCACGCAATCTTTACAAGCAAGGTTTACTTTTTGTTACCAGTTCCCTTCCTTTTTCTTCACTACCCTTTCCTGAGCTGCTTCCTTGTTAGTACAATATATATGACACACATGGTTACAAGAATAAGTAAAAGAGAAAGAGCTCGTAGAAGAGGCGGAGGAGAAGCAAGAGACGATGAGATGAGAGGAAAAGAGGAAGAAAACAGAAAAGGTTCTAAATTGTTTTTACTCAGTAGATTTTCGTTGCAGTCCGTTGCTCTCACTCTCCGTTAAAAAAACCGGTTTATCCAGATAACAATGACTTGTAAAAAGAAACTACAAAGACACATTATAAGGTTAGTCGTTTTTCTCATTTTTAGTGGTGTGCTTTAGGGCTGAGAATGAGTTTCTTTACTGGTGGTGGTGATATGTTTCATCTTACAGCCAAGTCATATGAGTCTACTGCCTATTGCTCTCACTTTTTTCTGTTGACTCCTTCTTCTTGACTGTATTCTAAAATGTCCTTACATGCATACTCAAATGTGTGTTAGGTTTATGTAATGGTTGTAGTAATGGCAGTTAGTCGGCATCATCATCATCATCATCAACAATAGCATCTCCACTATCACATCTAGAAACACAAGGGATAAGAAGAAACATTTTCCCAAAAGAACACCGAAAAAATTCAACCAGTTGCCAATCTCGCTTCTTTATCTCTGCGTATATTTAATATGTACATGCATGAATATAGTATAAATATACACATGCACATACCATTTTTCTCTCCGGTTAAAATACATGCATACATGCATGACTTGCGTTTTTAGTTAGTGTGCGTATCTAAATTCATTTTACGCTCATATTACCATTTGCTCTGACTGCAATGACGATGCGTTGTTGAAAGAAGAGGTTCTGAAACAGAGACGACAAAGACGACGGAGAAAGAAATGCTTACGTGATACCTGTTAAAACATCATCTACAAATTCTTGTGTTTGTGTGCAGCAAAGACGCAATGGCTTTTTCCTTAAAGGGATGAAAATAGCGAGAAGCTGGAGGCATTTTTATATTTTAAAGGTTTAAAGTTCACCGTGAGGACATATAAGCTAGAAGCAGATAGGCAAAGAGATGGAAAGAAAAGGGAAAAACTTCCCGCTGATTTTTTTCTTGGGTATTCATAGCAAACAAGGATTAAATAAATGTATGCTCATATTATTTCTTTTTCGTCTGTTACAACGTTTTTGCCTTGTGTTTTTTGGTTCCAATGTTATGTGTGTCTGGGCACCATATAGTTGGTTCATCCATGTAATTTGACATACGTAGAGATATTCATGCATATCAAGTTTATTGCATTAAAGAATAGACGCAAGCTACCACATTCCACAGAATAACCAACCAGCTTTTCTCTCATCTGTCCGTCTTTTCTGTCCATTTGACTGGGCACACTCACACAAGCAAAAGCACATATTTCACGTATACAACGTTGAATTAGTCTTTCTATTGCTAACCATGCTATGCAGTATATGTTTTTAAACTCCAAGTCAAACTGCGTCTTGAGTAGATTTTTTGAACTTTTTTTCTTTTTCCTGAGCAGCCATGGAATGTGCCCACGAGAGAATTTACAATTACTCTCATATTTATAGGTGCATAATATGCACAATGTAGTAAACACATACTCTTTTGGCCAACAAGAGGTTGTACTTTTACAAACGTGTAGATTTTTTATATATTATTATATTTCTATTATATGATATTCCAAGTCTCAATGTGATGGGAAAATAAAAACATGCTACATGCCAGCTAAAATAAAATGGCTTAAATGGTAACATAAATTTAGTGTACATTAAAAAGACGAGCATATATATTTCAAAAGGGATCTAAAAGTAAATAGAGTTTAGAAAAACGTCCGAGGAAATGGTTTTTATTTTTCCCAGCAGTTAGATATGCATGGCAAGAAATAAAAGAAATGAAAAATGCAAAAATTTTCAATTCCTCTCAGTTACAACCAGTTTGTAAGATGAAAATCATGAAATATATTATGTTTAAAAAGTTGAATTTTGTGTTGCTGTAGATGCGTTGTTATGTATGCCATCACATTGTGCACTTGACCGTTTTTGCCTGTCTCTCTAATATCCTCGTTCCTTCGTTGGACAAAGTATTTCCTAGCAGTTCACGTCTTTCTTCATTTTCGTGTCCTGAAGGCTTTCTTCTTTTCTCTCTTTTTCCACGTTTCATCTTCCTTCTCTCCTTTTTTCTTCTACTTCTTTATTATACACATATGTCACTTTCTCAAGGATGTAATTAGGGTGTCACTATGTGATTTGCATGCAATAATACAAATATATATTCTCAGAGCAAAAAAGGAAGGAAAGTGTAGAGAGGAAAACGTATTAGCGGAAGGGAATGAAGAGACGAAAAGACGAAGGAGCAGAAGAAGAGCATGAACTTGAACTGGTGAATAAGGTGGTGGTGCGAACTAAAGAAATATTATGCTGGCTTCTTCTCATTCATTGTGACTCTGCCTTCCTTAAACCTTTCTCTAAGACGAGGACTTTTTCTGACAAAATTACTTAAAAAAGCATGCATGCTTATATCAAGTGGATAAGCATGTACAATGGGGAAGACTAGTGTTGCAACTACTACAAGTGTTGCTGTTGGAACCATTTCATTTGATATGTACATATGTACATTTTCATCTGCTCCCACTATATTTCTGTAGCAAATACTCGTGGAGTAAGTCTACCCAAGTAAATCTAATGTTGTTTGGTTTGGCTCTATATAGACAGGACATTGTCGAGAAAGGAGCAATCCTGGTACGAAAGAGAGAGAACGTAGCTCTTCAGGGATTTGTTTTCCCCTGCCTATCTTCATTCATTTTTCATGATCGCCTCTACTTCCTTTGAGATCATATCTGTATGCTGAAGCATAGGGGATTAGTTTGCTCTGAATTATTTAGGTTATCTTGCCATTTCTCCTTTATATGTAATGCAAAATCCATGAGATCTTTTCGTGTTGCTCTTTCTTTCTTTCCTTCTTGTTCACTCTCTTCTTTTTGGCTGTCAAAAGATGTAAGACTACTTGTTTCTCCTCTTCTCTTTCACTCAAATTGAAGTAGGAACAGCCAGCTAGAGGAATAAAATACTATATGGAGAAAGTGAACTGGGAAGAGAAGAAGAGAAAATAAAAAACTCTTTCACTATGCTGTCCTTATTCGTTTTTTCTATTACCACTTGCTAGTTATAACATCACTCTACATTATATACATTTAAGAATGTATCTCTTTATGATTGGAGGACGAGGGAGTGCTTAATACATAAAGAAATATAAAAGTGTAGTACGATCGTACTTGAGACATATACTCTCCTATATCAGTACATACATATCACTTAAACTTTCTCTTTCTTCTGGTTGTTAATGTTTACCAATAAGCATGTATGTACGTCATACATACATGCATGTGTCTGTACATACATACGTCACATTAGAGAGAAGGAAGATGTTTCTTTCACATGAGGATTAAACAGATGATAATATGAGGCAAAGGTTTCTCAATAATACTTTCCTCGTGTTCTACCAGCACTGAAGCTATGACTTTTTTCTTCCTTCCCACAGATCCTTTTCACTTTTCTTTTGAAATGCACGCATCAACATGATCATCAGCAGTGGTGGTAGAAGCAGACATGATCTTAAAGTCAGGTATCTCATTTCTAACCACCTCCCACCGAACAAATAAATGTGAGTATTGGGAGCGGGTCGTATGTGTCCTTTTCTAAAACTTGTACTTTATTATACAGTAAACCAGAGCATATAAAACTGGCTTATGGCGTAGGGATGTGAACCGTACTTATCGTTAGTGCAAAAACGATAAGGGTAGATCGACAAGAAATCACCGGGAAAACTGAGATGCACAGAAAAGGACAGGGAAACTAAATTGACAGGTTGGAAAATGGTTTTGTAAGTAGCATTCACTACTTGGGATTCTTGTGAATATTTTAAGATTATTTTCTCCGACAGAGTAGGAAAAGAAGGCGACATTCCATCATCCCAGTCGTAAATATCAGATGGGTCTGCATATCATATGCGTAGACTTTGCTCTTGTTTGTTACTACTACCTATCATGGATCATCATTACATCACTACTGCTTTCCCGTCTCCGACATATCCAGATGAAGGAAGGATAAGGGAATGCAGTGTACTGTTTTTATTACCAAAAATAGAGTGTAACTCTTCTAGATTCGAATGTCATTCAACTTGATTCCATTTGATGATTGGAGGCAATAACCCTGGATGTTACATTTCGACTTATTATGATGCATGCCTCATCCTATTGGGATTTACTGACGAGCAAAGTTTGTACCTTGTTTGTCAAGATGTTATTCTAAAAATCAAAAACAATATGATTTTTCTGGTTACTAGTTATGTAGAACTGAATAATCATGTTCAGAAATGATGATAACCAAAGCTTTACCAATACCGTCTCTGGTATTGGTCAAATTACTCTTTCAAATTTTCCTATATTTATTGCACAAACGTTCACGAAAAGAGACAGTGTATCAGCATTCCTCGTGCGTAAAAAAAGATTTTTTCTCCAGATACTATATACACCTTGTGGAATCATGTAATGTTGAATGTACATCCAGCATCATCATCACCATTACTGCTTGAAAAACTTTATAGAAATGCAATGGAGCACACTCAGAGGCCCACATAAACAAAAACTCATCCAGTAACAACATCAGCCTCCGAAACTAGAGAAAGAACAAGATAACCACCATTATCAGGAGCGGAACTAACAATAACTATGCACTCTTTGCACTACACTAGGTACTATATAGAGAGAGCTCGAGAGCTGCCATTGCTTACTTCTCTTCAGATACATTTTCTTGTGAACTTTTAGTTTTGTTGTATGTATTACACACTTGATGTAACTTTTCTCCATTCTGTGATGGATTACTCTATGAACAGTTGTGGCTTGGCTTCAAACCTGCACTCTTTTTTCCTCCTCTTTCACCTTTACAACTTTTATTTCCTACCAGCAAAAAATGCATTAGGAGATAGTCTGTCGATAATATGTAGGTATGTATGGATATCATGGGAAAGGAAGGGAAATAAAGAGCTCTATTAGCGATGCTGTAGCTTCTCTGCCATTCTATTATCCCTTTGCTTTCGTTTCTTTGAAAATAAAAAAACAAACTTGGACCAAGTCGACTATTACAGAATGATGATGATTATGGTGATCATATAAGTACATATCTCCAACTATGGCCATAGTGTGTGTGGTGCAGCTGCTCCTTTCTTGCTTCAATTTGAGTTCTTTTTTTCGAAAAGGAGAAGAGGCTGTTGAAACAAGGGTAATTGATTCCAGACTTTCCGTTTTGGTCTTAGGCTAGCGATTTACTTTTCTTATCAATATAAATGAATACCATTCCTTCAAATGAAATAAAATAGACACATACTTCCTTTCTAGTTTTCTTGTGTACGCTGGTTCTTGTGGTAATATCATTTCTCAGTAAGGCCCAATAATGCCCTGTAATCAGACAAGTATATTACATTGCACTTTTCTAAATAAATAAAAAAGCGGCTGTTGGAAGTATTGGTGATGATGATGCATGGGAATAAGGCTGCTACTTGTATAATGTGTTGTTATGCAGTCTGGTCTGTTGGTCTCACTGGAAAGCTATCATATGGCATGAACCTCATGTTGATGACGGTAAAAGCAAGAGAAAAATAATATTGGGGAAAACAACATTATTAAAGTGGGTAGCAAAAGATAGAGATATGGTTGAGTAAACTGAATCAATCTCATCGCAGAATTGCTGAAAAAATAGTAGATGATATTATCATTGCTCTGAGTGTGCATCCATCTCTAAACATAGATATCTGCAGATGTACTATGTAATAGGCTGCATTGGGAAATATAATAATCGCGATCAAGAGTCGGCCATCAGATCTTCTTGGTTGCTTTTGCTATCTGTTTTTTCTCCTCGCAGCATCTTCATAACTGGTTGTATAAAAATAATGTATATTGTTGATTACTGTAATATGGCATCTTGTGTCCAATGAATGAACACTAGAGTATTCCTTGAGTAATATGTGTACAATTTATTAGATACATCTCTGTATACATGCATCTGTGGTGGCCTATATGGAAAATGCGCGTGTTGTCGGAATAGGGAAAAACGAGAGCAATGTCCTAAGACGAGAACGAGATGAGTGATCATATGATGATCATCAATTGGTTTATCCACGGTTTTCGTTTACATTGACATTATTACATGGACTTGAACCCGATACGCGAAATATACGACTTTTTGCTCTCTGCTTCCCTCGCAGTAAAAGTGGTAGAGGTTGTTGTTGGTTGTAGGTTGAGCAGTTGTGGATCAGTATTAAAATTTCTTTATTCTTCAGCTTACAATTTTGTGCCGTTGTTAGTAGAGTAGCAATAGTAAATTGTACAAGTTTGGCTCATATACTATGGTTGTGTGCCGCTGTGATAATAGATTTTCATATGGTTTATGCTCAGATTTTATGTCAATCGATACTGTACAGTTTCGTCGACAGCGTATCAATGTGTATTTTTTTATCTTTTTAGATATAAGTAAAAGCGAAAATATTTTGTCGGCATAAACACACACGCACAAAAAAGGCAGACACGATCGCCATCATCTCCGTTCCTACAGATGATCGGTAGTCAAACCTTCTAGTATTTGATAGAATCTTCACTTTTAATATCTTTAGTTTCCTGCAATAGCGAAAATATTACGGATGTTACCATTCTAAAGGAAAATGTCTTTCTTCCGAAACAATAACAGTAATTGCTTTACAGTTTACTTGTTTTTTATACACAGAGGAGACAAGAACCAACATCGCACACACTATTTCTCCTTTTTTTAGCAAGACAGTTTCTTGGCTCTGTCCTTCCTCCAACATATTTTTGGAGAGATTCCATTGCGAGCCTGTTTCTTTTAAACTTTTCTTTAAAAAGAACAAGACTTTTTAAATGACAAATTTCAATAATATTTTGAGCATCTGTGGATATAGTATATAAGTTATGAAAACAAGCAAAGAATATGGAACGATGATAGAGAATCAAATATATAAAATTTGATGATAATACAAAACATAATCATGAAAAAGCACTGCTTGATAGTTCCCTATTTGAAGAGAAAACAAAATGAAAAACATTAAACGTTTTCGGTAGTATCGTATAACTTAGCGACCGTTGCAATAAAAAGCCATATTATTTCCTTATTTCGATATCACCCAGTCCAATCTCTTTTCAATTTCATATTTTAACTCGTTTATTTATAATAAATGAGCAAGGGCATTATGCGTTATAAAATTGAAACGACTCAATTTTGAATAAAACACCAAGCCTCATCGTAATTTTCGGCCAATAATATGAAAATTTAGCACATAAAAGCGAAACCCCGTTATCTTTTTTCATGAAGGTGCATTCTGTATGATATTTAAAACTTTTTTTTATATTATGAATGTGAGCCAGAAACAATAATCTCTACAAGTCGTATGTACAAAGGAAGCATTATTTGTCTAGGGAGTTTGTGTACACGACGAAAGGCATTACATTCTATATTAATGCTCATATAATGTTGGTTCCTTTTGGACCCTTTATTATTATTACTATTAAAGGGAAATGAAACCAAGTTAGTATCTGACGAGATGAGTAGTGAAGATATAGAGTTGCCACAGGCTTCTTCCCATCCCGTCAAACAAGATCTATCTCCATCCTTCGCTTCTATCTCCCTCAATTCCCGTTTATATGGTAGTAATATTAAGCATCATCACATCACATTCAATATTGAATTGACTTTCAATAAACTGGCTCTACATTTTACAAGAAAAAAAGTCAAACAATTTTTTCTGCTTCCATGTCTTTTCTTCGCCCTCTTCTTCTTCTCCTCCTTCTATCTGTCTCTAAGCTTGCTTATTTTCCAATTCCTTCTCACTCTCTGTGTATTATCCTTTTGCAAGATGAGATTCCTCTTTCAATCAAATCTCAATTCCCAAAAAAACTGCCTGTAAAAATTGAATCCTTCCACACTTCTATACGTAGTATTTACACACTCTCATGTATATATAAGCATTAGATACACATATATGACTTTTATAAATCGTTATCTTTTACTATTTCCTTGAAGATCTATTCCTTTTTCTTTCTCCCTTACTCTGATGGGATTTTATTTCAAATCTCTTTTGTTGTTCCTTTTAATGTAGTTCTTTTCCTTTTCTGGCCGTCATGTGGGCACATGAGTGTCTGTATAAGATCCGATGTGATGCTTGGCTTCACATTTTCCAGTTTTTAGTATAAACTACTATGAAAATGGCAAAGACGTTGTGCAGGTATATTTTTTCCTTACACCAAAAAAAGGGAAAATTTGGTAAAGAAAAAGTTGGCTGGCAGCAAGGGGCAAGCAAAGGGTTTTTAGAGCTCTTGTGTATGTGCAACACATCCTACAACATGAAAAAAGATACAAAAGCTAAAGCTTGAAAAAAGTCTCCGTTGAAGAGTCAACACTACACGTATTCACGTAGCAATGTAGGTATGTACCAATGTACCGACCATCCCAACACGTCCGTTGTCCTCCTCCAATTTCATCTTTACCTTTCTAATATAGCAAAAATTCCTGACGAATTTCCCCTTTGCAATCCCTCCGCAAAGAAAAAAACCAACATTGGTTGTAGCTAGCAGAAAAGGCACCACGGGGGTGTAAAATGAAAAGGCAAGCAAAAGATGATGAAGAAAAAAGGCAGAAGGAAGACCGGAAGGCGTCTGGCATGTCAATACCCTGTATTTAGTTACCTAAAAGCTTGGAGAGATAGGGGTAAAATTGGTGTATAGAAAACCAAATAATATCGTGTACACAGTGTGCGGAAGACGCCGTTATCAGTTTTTTATACGATTTTTTATATTGCTTGTTTGGCGAACTATTATTTTTTTCTCCAGGGGGATCAAAATTCTTTGCAATTTTGTTTCATTAAGATTACTTTTTAAACGATTTCCTCTCCATGTACATGTTCATCTCTACATACTACGTACATACTATATTCGTCTATAAAATCTCGTGTAAGTAAGGACGGCCAAGTTTTACGCTTTTTGGTGATTTTCTGTTTGTCAAGCTGACAAAGAAATTTCAATAGAAACTCTTGTCCTTTTTCTAGTTGCGTCTCGTTCACCTTCCACCCAGCAGTTATCTCAGAGGATAATCGTGCATACGTTACAAACGCCTTATAAAACTGCGATTTGCTCAAACAATAACGCTGCACAATTTTTCCACCAGCATTGAATGCTCCAAGCATGTTCAACCGATTTTGTTCTTTTTTCCAACACATTCGCACAAAACTGCATTTGACTATTAGACAACGATCAACAGAGTGAAGATGTTTTTTGATAATCGAGAATTCTCACCAATAATATTGAACTTATACGCCACCAGCACCAAGCGAGCGTTTTGCAAGGCAGCCGCTGCTAAACGAAGCGGAACTTACACTTTGCATACTAAAAGTACAACCCATGGGGCAACACGAGTCAGACTGACGATTTGCTGCGAAGGTTATTATGAGTCCATAAAATATGAAGAGAAGCATTTGTTTATTTTTTTGTCGATTTTCTGCCACACTCGAAAAATCTCCCCACTTTAAATGTAAGCAACTCAAGCACAACAATGATGCAATTCTTTCCCCGTGTTCTATAGTTTACTGCAGCAGCGAAGGAAACAAAGGAATATTATACATAATGTATAGTTACTTTAAAAAAGTAAAGGAAATAAAGTTAAATGTATTGTTTAAATGTAAGAAAAGTGACCTTTTACACTTTTTCTCAAGATGTGCTATAATCTTACGAGAAACAGAAAAACCATTGTATGTGCATCTTTTTCATCACGTCTGATGCTGGTATTGCTGGTACTGTAAAATACTGAAATGTACTATCATGAATATAAAGATGTTAGTTCAAAGTAAATTCTATTTATGGCATTGTATCTAGAAAGAAATGCTGAAAATGTACTATTTCTTCACTGTCCAAATAATGTGCTTTGTTCATCTATCTACTGAAAAATATCACACTCACTTACCACTATCATCACAACACTGAAACAACCACGTTATACACGTTTTGATAGACATGAAAGAGAATATAAACTACCAAGTTATATAGGAATATTATCTCGTATATACGTGCGTTTTTCTAAGGAGTCTACTTGCACAATATTACTTACATGGCTGAGTAAAATTAAAGGGAAAACTTTAAAAAGAGGAAAAAAAGAAGAAACAGTAAGATACTTGGAAAGAAGTCAGTACGAGTGAAAGGGAGAAAAAAAAGAAGAAAAGACAACGAATAGAATAAGAGGTAGCAAGAAACCAGCATGTTTCAAGAAAGTTTACGCCCAGCATAAATTCCTTCGGGGCAATTAGAGGCTGGACAAAAGGTATTTGTCCTTTTATTATTATTCTATCCTGAAAGTTAGTTCACTCTCAGTCACTTGCAAGCCCGCTTCCTTTTCCTATTTTTTCTCACAAGATATCTATATTATATGTGTTTGTCTAATATTCATCCATTATATCGAAATATATTTTATACTGTATATGAGCAAGTCTTAAATGGATTTTCTCTTCTTTATTTTTATTTTTTCCTCTTTCTCTCGTCTTTTTTCTTTTCTTATTATTCGTCTTGTTCCTTTCCCTTTCGTTTGCTCTATTCCTCGTTACTGCCATTACGTTTTATCCCTTAGAGCATTGTTTCTCTGGCAGACAACAGAGCCTCTACGAAACATTATTGCAGCTGCTTCTACTACATATAGTAGTGGGTTAGTCCTCTCTTTTCGCTCCAATTCAATCCATCTTTTTTCAACACATATAAAAAAGGGAAAAGACGTTGGAACAAAAGACTTTGTAATAAAAACATCAGAGTATAAGCTGCCCGATTCCGGCATTATTTCCAAATATTTATGGATATTACTGTTTGTCCAACCATGTTGATGGTATGCATGTAATATCCATGGGATTATTCAATACAACTCATTGGTGTGTTTATCTATGCCGCTTTATGTAATAGAACCATGTTACAATATATTTGTAAAACAAATCTGAAACAGGAGAATGTTTTAGTATTAGCAAATTAATTTTTAAATTTGAACGCGGTCATCTGAATTTAATCATTTTTGCTTTCATCTTCTTAAGTAAAGCTACGATTAGTAGTTTTGCAATTAATTAAAATTTAATCAAACGTAAGTAATAAGTAGTTTAAAGGAGAAAACTATTTAAAACAAATGAAAAACTTCTCTTTAAAAATATCAACAACAATATTCAAAGTCCAGATTGAAAACTGAGCATTAAAAATGAAACTTATACTATAAAACGATATTGTTCACTTTTTCAGCGCTAACAAGATATCTATTGCCTATATTGACAAATAAGTATACCACTTGTTCAGCTAAAAACAAAGGCTAAAGTTTCACGAGAAAACGAGCTTCCGTAAAAGCGCCAGAAATAGCGAGAATTTAATCGCATTTTGTTTCAGAAACTGAAAAGTACAAGGAACTGGTTTAGTTTTTTTTTCTCTGAAAAGGTAATTGTGCAACATACCCACCACGGTCAGGCTATACACTTTTTATAATATACTTGTGATGAATTCCAAATTGAAACTTTTTTCGTTTTTTTTTACTTTTCCCCTGTGTCGACAAAGAAAATCTCCCCTCTCTTTCCATTTTTTTCCACGAATAGTGCCTATCTCATCTCTTCGCCTCTTTTCATATTGTTTGTTTTTTGTAGGTACACTGAATGTCTCTAAATGGCATTAAAGCACTCTGGTGCTTTGTTGTACATTAAAGTTTTCTGATAGGAATAATGGAGAACATTGGTTTGCTCTTCAAGATGACACCAATTGATAAAAAAGTTTCTCTTTCTATTTACAAAAAATATGACAGAAAAAACTCTTCATCGTTGAAGACTATGATGAGGAGGATGATGATGATGATGAGGAAGCATCAACTGCTACAAGCTATTCTCCACTCGTTTTTTTTCTTGTGTACCCACTTCTTTTGTCTCCACTCTGTTTTCCTACTTATATCAACGGTGACAAGAAAATGCTTCGTGAGTGAAAGTACGACTTGCTTCATGCATCTTTGAATAGACATGTATACATGCGCTAAAGTATAACACATAGCCTCACAACGCCACTTTTTTAGTAAAAACACATTAAATGGTACACACATAGATACACAAGATTCTTTTGAAAGATAGGAGAAGATGAACGTGAAAAAGTAAAAGAAAAAAGTTTCTGATCATCATGGATTTACTTTTATGCTACTGCCATTATATTATAACATATACCAGCATAGTTTTTTCTTTTATTCTGCAAAGACATGGTGGCAACATATTGGCATTATCACCATACCACCTAGTTACATCTGTAATAGAACAGAATAGTTTAGATCTAGAGATACATTGACGGCGTAAAATATGGCATGCTCAGGACACAAAATGGTTCCTATATGTTTTCCAGTTACAGAGACAAAAAATAGACAAGAGAAAAAAGAGTATAAAATCTGTTATAAAAGACGAGATATCATAGAGAGAATGAGAAGAAGTGAAAAAGGAAAAAAAAGAAGAATATAAGAGCTTCACTGGATTCATAGATAATTGTATCAAACTTGTCTCCAAACTTTACTCCACAAATGTCACTCTGGTCTGGTCAAAGTGTTCATTTTGCCATTAAGTACATTATAGGCTATTCCTGGTGTCTCTCTCTTCTTTTTCTTCTCTGTCGAGTTTTTTTCCTGTCACACTTTGTCTGTGCTTTCACTTTTTCATTTTTTTCTTCATTACATGTATTACACCCATATGTCATTTCCTTTCTCAGAAGTCATATCTCCAATTTATTTTTACGTCTATTCTCATTTACTTTTTATACTTTTCTACTTACTCTATCTTTCTATACGTGGGAGGAGCCGGCCTGTTGTTTTCTCCCACTTTGTTTACGAACGAAAAATGAATAGTTACTTGATTTTTACGCGTGACTTCCATTTATAAGTTTGTTTAGCAAAAATTAAAGTACTGTTATACCTAGCCAAATTACCTATCCAAGTTTTACCAATGAGCTAAAAATATATTTGTGAATGGTGAATGTATTATTCGTTTTGTCTACTTTGTTTGCACTAGCCATACTACGAATAAGTACGTATGAGTCTTGGACACGTACTGTTCATTGTATCACCTTACCCTGGAAATGCAAAGATGTTATCATGTACACTGTCACATATCATATGTTATAGTGTACTGTATACATTTTCAATTATATTTATAATCCAGTTAAAAGTAGATGCAGTAAAAGAGTTTTACGGAAAAGAAATCGGATTTACTTTATCGAATATCCTCTTATGACGATGATCATGATCATGATTGGCCAACATTTCATCAACCGCCATCCATCCATTGCTCTTTTTCCCCTGTGCACTCATTCATTTAAATCTACACAATAACTCATTCATCTTCTAGAGAAGGGAAATATTTAGAACGTAAATTTGAACAAGAGTGATACACGTCATTGAGGAATCAATGTTTGTATTTAAACAAGGTTCTCCTACTTTTTCCCGTTAATTCATATAACTATGACGGCCTGTATCATCCTACCGTGAGGAAGTACTCAATTTGCCTTCGATGCCCCTTGTCTCTCCTACAACTGCAAACTTTTGCACCGACAAAGGACTTTTGCCTATCAAATGTATAATGTGAGGACCATACTGACTGAAGCAATACTGGTGATGGTGAGTGTAGTTAGTACTCATAAGAATTTTGGTTTATTATAGGACGGGCATACTTTATTTAAGAGTATTGTTCGCTTAAAATATCAATGTGAGCAGAGACGAGAGAGACAGAGGCTCAAGCTCAGAGCAACGGCGTTTAGGAATTCATCATAGCACCAGTGCCAGTAAAAGCTCCTGTTGTGGGCTTCTGCTGCTCTCGCTACCGCTGCTACAACTCAACGAACACAATATAAAATTTTTATGCATGAAGCTGCGGTGCTCAGATTACCATATGATTCGGTTAGTGAGCATTATTATTTCAGCTATTGTAAACTATGTAGTCTTTCTGAGTAGTAGTGGCAGAAGTAGCTGGTTACAATGTATATTTTGTTCACTCAGGGCGGCGGATACTCTTCGAATTTTGAGTCGGGAAACTGTTTTGTGGCCGTCTCCAGTCAATAATATTTTCAGCAAGACGACAGATGGTTCCAAATGATAGGAATGCTGATGAGAGGAGAAGAGCGGTTAGAGGCGATGTTATGCATGTATCTATTTATACGATGGGAATGATGATACCGAATACCTACCCAGTGGAACACACACTGAACAAACCTGACTTTCAACAGTAAAGTTTTAAGTAGTAGATGCCCTGTATAATGTATGGGCTACGAGCAAAACTGCTAGGTATTTAGGTATTAGTATAGGTACAAAGGAATAAATTCACCCCCGTCTGAATGCATTTATGAACAAATTATGTAAGCCATATGAATTTCACCTAGACGCTGCTTTCCCCAGTAGTCATGTTTGTAGTCTGCTTATATTTATATATATTGTGTGTGTGTTGCATAAGTAAAAGGACAGGGATTTTGTGTTCTAAAAGTTCCCAATCGTACAATACAGCGTCTAGGTAAATATTTAAAATAAAATAAAGCGTTCCGTTCACCCACTCGATATTGTTAGCATTTCAGATTTAAGCTTGCAAGTGGTTCTTTGAAGGGAGCGGGAAGAAGAGAGAAAAGTGAACGAAAATCATGTGTAGTTAAGCCTTTTAAACGAGATTTAGTGAACAAGAGCCACTTCACGGAGAAGCCAATCAGAAATGATTCCTTCTTTTACATTTCCTGTACTTGTTCTCCGATTGTATTGTTAACATTTTCCTTTGTGAGACGAGGGACTTTTTTAATTTTGAGCTGGAGCCTTGCAAATATATTATTTATTTATGTACACTCAAATTGAATTTTTACTCTTCCACTCTACCAGAACTCTTTTGAATGTATAATAGTTCAATTGCAATCAGTCGTGTATGTATTTTGCATTGTATTTACTTCAAAAATGGTATGATCTGCATGTGCTCGCCACATGCTTTGCATCAATGTCATTAATTGAAACCGAACAAGCTCAACTTGAATCTATCCGAATACTATTTATTTACTTTGGAAGGAGCAATATTTAGCTATTTGTTAATTAAACTAAGGTTCTATTAAAATGTGAACTAGAATACTGTATACAATAAAACAAAATATTTGTCAACAGGAAGTATACACACATCCATATTGTTATAAGCTTCTACTTTCTACTGCGCGTTTATTTGCCATTTGCTTCTCTACGTTCGGTACCAAGGCCATGACTATTCCAACTTGAATAATTTACTCGAATGAACACTAAATATAAAGGATACACTGATATCCCTACTATTTGAAATTGTCATGCTTTAATTGCAACATTGCACATGAACTTTCTTATTTTAGTGGCAATGCTCATTCAATATTAGTTCGATTATTACTTCAGTTATTGAATATAATGCTGTAAATAAAATAGTGCTCACAAAAATTTCTTTTGAAAAAACCTCCCACTATAATAAACGATCCAACTTTCTCCCAAAGAAAGGTATTGATGAGAACCATGAAGAGAATTTTTTAAAGAAAAAGAACGGAGCGTACTTTGTGCACGCGACGAGAATATTTCACATACCTACCCAAAAATTGTAAGTTGTTGTAAGTGCACTTGTGGTGGCTTGGTAACATACATGGAATGAACTGCATATCACGGAAAAAGTAACAGAAGGAGGGCTACCTCTCCAGTGGACTCGGAGGACCAAGTTGAGATTTCATCTGGTAGCGGTGGTGGTGGTGATAGTGGTGTACCGGCTCAACCGTAATACAAACACAGACACAGCAGTCGCTCGTACACACCACTACCACCATAACATAAGATTATGAACATTTTTATTACTATATTGTTATTAGAAACACACCAAAATAGATGTATATTGTGTAATATGCATGTGTGTGCATGTGAGTGTGTGGATTGTAATGAAAATTTTTATACACTTGCATTCTCCAGAGCATGAACACATCTTTCTAATCTGTGCTTTAATAGACCTTCGAGTGCACATAAGTATATAGAAAGAGCACATGGCGGGGAGAAGGAGGGAGAAAGGGCCTGTTCAGAAAGCAAGTTTTTGTATGAAGGCATAAATCAACAGAGGCAGGGGAGGCCCATTCTACTCAGAGACATGATCTAGTAGAAAGTGCTTCTTTCCCGCGAATTGCCTATCAATCCTTGTGCCAATCCAAACCTCTAGAGAAACCATTTTCATCATCTCAAGCCCTCCCCTTGTCACACCTGAATCATGTTTCAAATAATAATGGGGTCATCTTGATAGTCTTGTACTGTAAAAACAGGGACCCTGCGACCGGCTCATTTTCATGTACAAGAACTTTATATTATGGTGATGATGATGAGCGTAAGAGAAAGCAAACGTATAATGTGCTATCGTGCAATATCATTGTCATACTTGAAATCTAAGAATTATTTAACTTTAAAGTGAATTCATAAGTTGTAATGCAAACTCTCCTCGTCTTTATCGCAACTGGTTTTTTTCTTCTTCCGTTTCTCGTGCCACCGTAATTTCTCTCGACTTTCATGTAATGAAGGCAAGAATGCAATGCAGTTACTACCGAAGCAATTTTTATGGCCGCTTTTAGCCGTTCAAGTTGATTTTTATTTCATGCGGGGAAATATAAGGGGGAATATTTTCACTGCAAGTTTTATACTTCCCTATCTTATTTCTTACAATGAGCCAAACGATGCAGGGGATTCTAGTATGAAAAACAAATGAGATGCATATATGAAAATTACCCTTATGAAAAATTGCAAAATGAGAAAAAATATGAGCATGAGCGAGAGAAAGTGTGTGGGAATGAGAGAAAGTGAAAAGGAAAGATCACATTTACAATACAAATGCAATATGTGCACATTATACGAGATAGGGTATGATCATTTCATCGCATATCACCGCCGACAACCACCTCCACCACCAGTGCGCTTCTTTTGCCGTATTATCATACACATCGTACTAGCTATACAATGTGAAAGTTCAGACACCATAATATACAAAGGAGCAATATGTATAACAACAATAGTAAATTTCGAATAAAATACATGACAGCAAAGATTGGGACTACACACCATCCTTCTTAACTTTTTCTGTTTTCCTCTTTTCTCTTGTCAGTGTAATAGATTTGAAAGTCAAGAAGGAATGAAATATCAGAGACGTAGTGAAACAACACCCTGGAGAGTGAAGAAAAAAGAACGGCATAGAAGAAATAAAAAACGAATGCAAATGTGCTTGAGTACAGTGCAAGTCTAAAGAGAATGGCTTAAAAATTCCAAATAAATTGAAACTGAGAGGGAATCTCAGATTCATGCAGGGAAAAAAAGACGAAGAAGAGGGTAACCTTTTCCTTTCCTCTCACTCTCTCTCACGCTTTCAAATGTTCTTTCTCTCTCTGAAAAAAAAGTATATGGAAAAAAGTCAATGACAGGGTTTTCGTACCTACTTTGCTTGTATGAATAAATGGTGTTCATGTGTGTTTTTTTAGATTTTTTTCTATTCGTTATATATTATACGCAGACAAACACCACTAACGGTCATAATGTTGAAAGTATTACTAACTGCTGTATGCTTCACTCACACAACAGTCAGGGATAAAACGTAAAGTTGAAATTGAAGCGGGATCTCTTTTAGTTGATTTCTGTGCGTGCACGGGCATACCAAAGTGTAGAGACATTAGTAAATTCGTGCAAAAATGTAACCGAACCGAAAATCCGTATGTTGTGCATTAAACTGCACTGCTTACACCTAGAGAGTTGCGTTGAAGGAAGACGCAACTACTACCTTCCTTCCGCTCATGATGCCATAATATTTCGGAGAGGATATAAATTACGGATTACTTACATCCATACCTTTCTCAGAGTGGGAAATAGGAATAGCTACCGGTTTGGAATTTGAAATGTTCTTCTTTACTGTATAGTTTAAGTAGTGACTGAAGCTATTTTACATTCTCTCAACATGCCCTCACACACAGTCGGTTCTCTTCTTTGACTCTGACTGCTTACTTTGAAGAGTGTGTTCATGTATGTATTTATGTCCATTCAGATTATTCACTGCCAGTTTTTTTTCCTGGTAAGTATAAAGACGAAGAAGATGCTAGCGCATATAATATGATGAAAGCAATCTCTATACTGCTGAATCTTTACACTGAGTATTTATGTGAGTGGAGGGCTAAACGAACCAGCTCCATCATTCCAAAGAGAGGTATTCCATCTTTTTGGTGATGAAATTTGTACAGCTCAAGTAATAGCTTTTCTTCCAAGAAGAATCGTCTTCTTTCTTTTCCCTCTCCTCCTCAACCCCATCACCAAAAGAGAACATGAACATATAATAATATACCGTCACCTCTATTACCCTCTAACTGAAAAAATAGTGAGGATGAGTAAAATATGATTTTTTTCTCTTGCTGGTAAATGTTGATGCAAGACACGGAGTCCATGAATCCAACCAAAATCGTGTATGTATGAGTAACGCGTTGGTACACATCTCATCACATCCGTCACCAACCCTTAGCTAGCAAAGACAGGGAATGTGTGTGAGTGTGTGGGTGGATGAGAGAAGAAAGAGACACATAACACAAACATTACCACTATACCACATTCATATACATATACACCATCAACCCAATGAGGAGGGACCATTGCACCTATATAATGTTTCAAGTAAAGTATAAACGTTAATGTCACTGCTTACGTCTTACTCGGTGATGATTATGATACTTTCTTGGTGTAAAATAATAATATGTATTTCTCTGGTTTCCTTGCCAGTAACTACTTTTCTCGCACTTTCCTTCTTACCACCAGCAAATTTGACTTTACAATAATATTGTGTGGGAGGAAAGGAAGTGGTGTACTGTTGATTGCGATATGGTACTTTTTCCATGCTTTTATAATATAAATATAATAAATTTGTGACTCTGCCGCAAAATTGTAAGAACTTTATATCAGCGTATTGCAGATCAAATAAGGCACGAATACTAAAAGAAGGAGCTTCCAAAAAAACAAACTCGACCCGTAAAGTCAGTATCAACGACGGAACAAGCAATGTCTGCAATATTAATGGAGTTTGAAAGAATAGGGAATTTCTCGTCAAGAAAAAGGAGTAACAGAAGTTGTAGTGATAGTGATGGTGGTAGGCCAAGTACACACGCTTCTCGGGGAAAATTGGGAAATGTAAGTTTTCGTAGTGACATTTGCTGGCAGGAAATGAAGATTGATAAGAATTTTGGAGATGAGAAGAGAAGAAACTGCAACGAGCATGCATGATATTTATTGTATCATATCCGGCAATATCTCTATGTTTGTCATTCAAAGTGACTGCTAATATTATAGTGCACCTTATAAAATCTTATCTCCTTCTTATAAAATACACTATTCTTGCATAAATAGATAGTAATCATAAGAAGATAGTACTGACGTTCCTGCCTTTCTTGACAGAGATTCTTCCTGTAAAGCTTTTTTAAATAATGTATTAGGTAGAACTGGGAAATATGAAATTGAAAGCGAATTCCACTCTCCAGGTTTCCCACCTATTGCAGCAAGTTTCGTTCTAATCAATTTTCTAGGTACGGAGATAATAATGTTCAAGCTAGTTTTCATCAGTTTTGTTTATTTTGCTCTATAAAAGTATCATTTTGACTTATCCATCATAAAAAGGTCAATCAATCATTGGAAGTGGTGTACATAAGGAGGTAGCATAAAGCACTTGCTTTTTTGCTTTTTGTTTAAAGTTTATATTATCCCACTTTAAAATTTGTCAGCATAGATAACGTGTATGCTTGGTGGGTAAACACAAGTAGAACTTTGTTCCTACTCTACCGACGTAAATGTTTACAGAATTATTCACCACCGCTCATTTTATAGTGTTTGAATTGATACTACATACATTATGAACGGATAAACTTGTTCAAAGAAAGACCGATCAAATATGAGATGAGATCAGATGAGCTCTATATTTATAGACTGGGCAAGACCGCTGGAAGGATAAAGATTTTGATGAGCTCTTCTTTTTCTTGCCACGCTCTTTCTCTCTGTTTGATTTCCTCATGTCTTGGAGTGTATTTATTATCGGGTAAATGTAATATCCTTCCAACGAAAGAAGAGTTGAAAGGCAGGAAGAAAGCCAAACGACCCAGTTATCTACGAAGAGTGAGTTTCTTTTCAAGTCAGTGTTCGTTTTGTACAAGAAATGAAACATTGCTGATTGAGAGTGACTGAAGGAATCCAAAAAAATCGTACGATCGTCCGAAAAGTATAAATAAATCCTATAATATCATCCATTTTTATCGTTATATCTGTAAAATGTATACATTCTTGTAAAAAAGCATGTCGTATGAAACATATTGAGTTGGGCATGTTACATCTATATGATTTTTTATGGTTTTTTATTTGTGTAAGGTTTCTATATTTCCTTCCTCCATCTCGATCTCTTCTCCGATTCTCAATCTCCCTTCCTCTTGATGTTTAGGCACTATTACTTGATTTTGCTCTTTTTGCCACTGATTAAGATTTTCAAAGACTTTATCGAAAAGAAGAAACTTGGATGAGCAAGAGAAGAGCAGACGTGCTTTGAATCTGAAGACGAAATCCGAAAGAGAAACAGCATATTATTCAATATATCTCACATGCATCCGTATAGTTCATGATGATAGTGAACCGTTTATACAGATTGATTAAACTCCCAAAAAGAGTTCTTTTTATCATTCATTTGGTTCCTTTTACTAAAAGTTCCCAGAGTATCTTTCAACGTTTACTTAAACGTAACCCTCTGTAGAGTTGTAAAAATAATAATAATGGGAGGTTTAAATTATTAAGACAGATTGTTGGTGCTTGTAGTGTCTCGGGAATTGTTAAAGATGAAGTTTGACAAGGCATTCAAAATGCCTCACATTGGAATATTATGGTCTGTGCAACATGATGATCCTTTCCAAAGAGATTGTAAATGTAATACTTGTATATATCAATATACTTAATATCAATTATAGATAAGATGATGCAACACCATTCGCTTATTTACGTATAACTTTTCGCAGCGGTCCAATACACTACACTATATAGCATTTCCATAATGTAAAAAGTGAACGAAAAACGCAAAGAAGAGAAAAACAGAGAGTGCTGGAACACATGCTGTTTTCTTTCACTTGTGTGGGTTCCGGCATCGCAGCTAGGGTTTCCTTTCCACATGATGATATGGTCATACATATATATTTTAGGACACTCCGTCACACACATAAACAAAAAATGTGTGCTACTACTCTACAGACCAAATTACCGGAAATAAAAAGCTCCAGCACTTAATTTATTTTTCCTCTTTTTTACACAAACTGGTATAAAGCAACAATGAAAAAATAAGACTTGCCTTCATCCTTCTAAAGCAGCAGGTCATCATACAAACAAACATAACTTGTCATCACTTTTAATAAAAGATTTTCTTCTTGATAGAATGGCCTAACATTCTATGCCTGTACATAAGTATATATGTATATAACACACATTTTATTACTTTTCTGCTCACTACTGAGGTAAGTGAAAATGAAAAATAGAATGACATAATAGGAGCAGAGCCGTAGAATCACGATTAGTTTAGGTTACGATTAGTTTTGCCCCTAAGGTTTTTCACCAGTGTATTGCTAACCTAACCATGACATTATTTGTGCAATATAAACCTCCTCCACATGTGGAGGCATATCTAAATGTAGCAGTATTGTCTAGTTTACACAAGAAATGTGTGTCTGCGGAGGAGAAAATAGGAAAAAAAAAGTTTACCAAGTACTAAAACAAGTGTTGTCTCAAGAAGGGAGAAAGAAAAAATGGAAAAGTCAGTTTCTTCCAAAGTCCTTCCGATACAAGTAAATGTGTGTGAGCTTAGCAGGATAAAAAAAATTCTAGTCCTTCTTGGTCTTGTTGGTTAGTTGGATCGTGTGTTTTAACATTTTATTTCAGCGGTGCGTTAACATTACTAATAATATAGAGTAAAAGTTTCTCACAACAAGACTATCAATCACGCCACGCCGTATTTTTTCACTGTTATGTCACGTTTCATCAAAGCCTATATGCATACGTTTACTACTTGTTCTTTCGTGAGTGAATGTGCTTCCTCCGCGTAATAAGAAAACGAGAGAGATTCTTCCTATATCAACAACAGCCATCATCATCACCAACCACCATCTTCAACGACACCACCACTACTCACCACCACTTCACTATTCCAGATATAGTCACTCTGAGTACACACATCCAAAAGAGTTTCTTGTGGGGTTGGTGATTTCAAAGACTAAAGACTATAGAACCAGAAGATCTAGAAAGAAATGGAATAGAATAGGAAAGCATGTAACAGAACTAATACTTTCATCATCAATGTGCATACCTAAGATAATGTGCAGAATATAAATGGTGTATAGTCAAATATCCTGAAAAAGTATATTATGGTAAAACGAAAACTACATATAATATCAAATCAGGTTTGTGTATTTCATTTATGTACATCATCACCATTAAACTCCCCAACATCCAATCTTTTATACTATAACATGCTATTCTTCGCTTTTCTTCACATTTTACCATTTACAATAATCCTCTCTTTCACAATTTTCTTACCACAATTTTTACTCTTTTTTCTCCTCTTCTTTTGCCCTTTCACAACAGATCAGTTTCTTTTTTCTATCTTGTAAGTACACAGGGAGAGGTATGCATGCATTTCACTACTTACTCCATCAGAAAAATCTCCCTTTTTCCTTTCCACCCTTCCTCTCTTCCATCTATTCTCTCCATTAAGTATGTATATGAGGTAAAGCAATTTGGCTTAGCAGGCACTCGCTTCCCTTTTTGACTTTTCTATGTGTGTACACAAATAGTGTTCACAAAGGCGATATCACACAAGAAGAAAATAACTCGTTTGCCTCCTGTTAGTGATCATCATAATAATAATATAATATAATAATATAAGGCATGTCTTGAACAGCAGCAAGCAACTAACTGCTCAAGCATGCAGGTATAAACATAGGTAGAGAGAGAAAGAGGTAGTCAGTAAGTCGCGCGCGGCTTCTGCTGACAATCAAGCCATCTTTTTTACTTGAGCTAACTTCATTTTAAACTTATATATCAGCAGTTCCTCCGCGTAACAGGAGAGCACATTGAGGCAAGCAACATCATCTTTTCCTTTCATCATCGTCATCATCATCGCACAAAAGTGCTGCTAAAGTCATTTTATTCTCGTCAAATCTGATCCACTTCATCATCGCTGTCATCATCAGTAGAGCAGGATAATGGTTAAAAGACCAAACAAGAAAGAAGAAGGAGGAAAAAAATAGGAGAAAAGATGTGATGTTGTGAGAGTGAGAGAAAAGTAAATGCAACAAAAGGGAAATGTGTTTTGAACATGACGCTCTTCTTGTTGTCGCTTCGGTTTCTTTTTTTTATAATGGTATGTTTTATAATATTTGCTAGAGGAACGGGAGAAAACGGGATGGATTGATGGTGTAAAACGTGTTCTCATGCTGTTCGCACACACAAACAGCTCCCCCTCCTTCCTACCTTCAAACCTCTATAAATACAGCATGACCGTGGTGGTGGGTGACGATGATGATCATGTTTTGGAGGAATGCATAACAGCTAATGAACCTTGGTTTTACTTCATTTTCATAAAATCTCGCTTATTCCTTCATTCTCAATGCAGTGTGCTCACTGATCACTGACTTCTCATTATTTTTGTTCTCCACTCCGTTGGCTGTCTGTCTGTGTGAGGATGATAATCATTCTTGAAGCAACAATCTGAACAGATAATATGTCAGGAGAAATCGAAAACTGCATACTAACAGGGTTGAATAACAAACACAAACTTTCCTGTTTGAATTTAAGTAGATGAGTTCTATAGATGTTCGTAAATGATAATGAATGGTGAACGTTGCTAATGTTTGTTATCATTAATGAAAGTGAAGTGATGCTGATGCTGCTACACGGTGATGGTTGAAAATGAAACTCATTTGACTGGAGGAAAACAGGCTTCATCATTCAAATTACATATAACTAATTGTCGACAGTTGCTGAAAAATTTCGAGTACAAAAATTATTTACCCTTCGTTGAATCTGTAACAAATATCAATTTCAGAAATGGTATAAATCATGATTTAGAATAGGATAGTCACAAGTGTTCGATATTTTTTTTTAAATTTCAAAACGAATTTCACTGACTACTAACCACACACACAAACTAACTTGGCTTGGCACACAAGTCTTCACATTTAATAGGAGTAGCTAGGTGTTCACAGAATCAGCTGGTCCAGAAAGATAAACACTGAGTACAGGGCACCCATGCATTTTTTTAGACAACACACTGATTGCATTTCATTCCACATTCAGTGTAAAATTATTTGAGTACTGCGAGGACAAAAATGTAAATAAACCTAGTTCATTACACTAATTAGTTCTTGATAACTCTGTTTTGTAGTATTTTTGTAAGTGGTAAATGTTTACAATCGTATTTTTTATGAATTCTTACTAATTGCCTGTTTCTGTTTTTATGTTGCAGATTTCCCCACAGTCTGTGGTCAGAGGTATCCTGAGTCTTCGATCCTGCTGATACGACTGTTTCTGCGCTTGTATAACAGGACAACATGTTGGACTTTAACAAATTCATGAAGAAGCCAATTAGGAAGGATGTGGATGAAATGAATAACAGCCATTTTCGAACCCTTTATAATTGTCACACATATGAAGACAACTACACTGATCCCGATTTTCTTTGTTCCATGCAACTTAACACAAATCTCAACTACTATACTCTTGGAGAAGCCATCGAAGCAACGACCAGAGTTTCTGTTCACCTCTGTGTCTGCATTCTCTATTTCATCATGTACTACCATCTAGGTCAAGAAAATGTTACTCCAAACCAAGTGTTCCTTACATCCTTGTTTTGCATCGTCTTCGGTTATGTTATTCTCCAAGTGTGGCGCTTTTGGAACAAACCCTGGAACATGGAGACTCTCATGAAAATACCGTTACTTTCTGATTCCATGGTGTCAATCGGATGTGGATCATTTTCATATCTTTTTGTCCCAATCCTACGGACGGTGACCTATACAATGGATACGGATTCTGTTCATGCTGTATGCGCCGTCCTGTTTGGCGTCCATCTTCTTTGCAACAATTATGGAATTACAGCTTATTGCGTCTCTCAGCCTTTGTCAATGAACTCTGCCATCTTTTCGATGATTTGCCTGGCTTCTCGGCTTCAATCTGATCATCATTGTTTGGCTCTGATGTCTTTTGGGGTACTCTCATTCATCTGTTTTCCACAATTCAGTCAAATGTTGTGGAACTGGACGCCAGGCGCATTCACGCTTATTATTGTTGGAACCTATGCAAGTTACACTGTCTCCAATTGGTTGGCCCTGTTCTTCATATCCCTCATGTTCATGGTAGTAGTTCTCGCTCCGTTTTTGTATGTTTATTATGTACAGTATAAAGTTAACATTTTAGGCCCATGGGATGAAGCGAAACCAGACTTAAATATAAACATGGAAGAAATCGAACGGGGTTTTGAATTTAGAAAGAAAAATCCACAAGAGAAACCTTCTGAATGTTCATCATCAGGGGCAAGTAAGCGATCAAAGTAGCATTTTTACAGATGAACTTTATAATTTCATATATAGTAATCCGATTCTACTTACGGGTTTGAAACTATGTCATTCCGAGCTCAGATATTACATTTTCCAGTCACTATGTATTAGAGATAAACATGGGTAGTTAAGTATAGCAATATAAATAAATAAGTTTCTTGTGTCATCTATTATCTAATAACAAATATTAATATGTTATCAGTAGCAAAGCATGAGTCATCAAAGTAATGTAAATATACAAATATCATTTATCGCAATCTGTATAGATTTTTGTCATTTTTATACTGATAAAGATCTGTCGTAAGTCGTAATATTTAACATCAATAAAACATTTATAAATAAACTTACAAGACTTTTATGAGTAGTTTATACTGACTTGCTATTTAACTATATTATTTACGACAAATCAAAATGATATTAAAACTGCTACGTACATGATTATGACTGAAGACGATTACTCATTCAAGTCAGCAAGTCATATGAAGATGCGATAAAATGTCTTATCTAATCAACAAGATGTCATAAATTTACTTTTGCGTTAGTTCTTTGTTGAGTACCAGGCTTCAGTCATTTTCCCACAGCCAAACTTTTGCAACTAACAGCAATATACCTACTTTCATACTTCAAACATGATAAATCCAAGTGTGGCATTCCTGTTCATAAATTATACTACATGAACCAAACCAAGATCAAAGAAAGTTATCGCTTAAAAGCAACTCTACTATTGAATACATTACAAACATTTTTATAGATTTATGTAGAGTCACCTTTTATCATGGATTTCGTCATTCGGTTGAATAAGTATTAATATTTTTTATTACACATAATGGGCTGATTACAAAAAAAGGAAAGCATACTGTCGCTAGAAAAGATTTTAAAATTTAATGTTAATGAAGAGGTTTTTTACTGAACGAAACTAATTTTAGTAAATGAATTTAAGCATGTTGTGCAAGCACAATCCACATAAGCATTTGGTGTCATGTTTCTTACTCAATTTCTGCAACTTTTATGGACTTATGAAGGCATGATGCATGTAAGATGTGACAAAATGGACAGAAATCTGTATCGTTGAATAATCGTGGGATACTTTTCAATAAGAATTTGGAGGTATGGTATAGATGGGCGTAAAAATGCCTTTTTGCTGACGTTGCATTCCAGCTAAACTGTGCAGTGAATTAATTTTTCACATTTTCACTGAATGCACATTGCCTTACTAAAAAATAATCTGCTGAGCTAAAATGCTTCTTGCAAGAATTTGACGCATCGGTATTTGAAACTTGTCACCTTTACTTAATTCAAGCTTGGTTAAACCGTGTGAAAAAGCTCACATAAAACTTGAGACAATTCAGCATCATTTTGTGAAGAAGCTCAAGCAGAAAAAGCATTAACCCGCTGTAAGGTACGCTGCTGAAACGAACACCAATACCAACTAGTCTCCTAAGTCGCTAGTCTAGTCAACCTAAGGCGTCCACTACATGTAATTTGCAAAGTTACTTACTTACTAGGAACATTCATAATCCACAATGATTTTGCACCAATTATCATGTAATTCCCAAAATAGATTGTCATATTTTTCCGGGATGCTATCTCACCACTAAATCGTTCTAACCGTTCTCAAGTTGTCCCACCTTTGTATCCTACTTCGCTGAACCGACTGCTTTTCCAGTAAATTCTCAGCCTAACCTTAAAATAACCACTGAAGTGATAAATGGCATTTAAGTAGTGACCAGAGAGGACATTTTGGCCGCCAAAATCATTGACCTGCACCAGCACAGTCGATAAGTCAGGTAAGAGGATTGAAAGACGGAAATGTCATATATCAAAATATCAATACGCTTTTCTGGGAAGCCGTTGCCACGGACGTACAGACAAAACAAAGGCTTCATACAACGGTACATTATAAGCTCATTGAATACAGCGTCCTACACTGTATCAATCAAATATTAGTAAAATGACAAAAAATATAATCCATATTTAATATTCATCATAATGTTATGAATAAGTTTGCGTGTTTTGGTTCGTGGTTTAACTTTGAGTTTACCTTGTACACAAACCTACATCAAGCTAAATATGCATTCCAACATAAAGTCAGTAAGGAGTTTCAATAATCTGTTACAGCATTAAAATCAGTCTGTCTCTCACTCTTTCAATCGTCTCGTCACACACAACCATCATGGGTTTGAGCACACAAACACACCAAACACCTTGTATAAAATGTACAATTAGCATGACATGAAAATAGCAGCACAGTGTGAACACTGTTGGGTTTGTGTTGCAGTTGCACACACAGAATTGAAGAATTGTTTGTTTTTTATGTACATTTGACTCGTATTGTATTTGTAACTTTTTTACTACTTTATTATTGTACCCACTACTACTACTACACCATGATCGTCGTCATCGTCATCATCATCATCATCGCCATCCGTCCAAACAGCATGCAGCAGCAGGTTATACGCACATCACATCTGACGATGACTCATCCACCTCAGGAGAGTGGAACACTGTTACACAGTTGACTAACTTCAAAACACGACGAGAATACCTACACTCTCTGCCTGCTCAAGTAAAAATTCGATGTGATGTGAGCGTATTCTAGGGCCACCACCATAGCTTTCATAGAAATGAAGACGCATATATTTGGCTAGATTATGTCTGCGTCTTTTTGCCTGAATTCAATATAATAATAACTACTATATGCTTTTTTTATACTGAACAAGTGAATTGACAAAAAAATTGATAAGTATAAGTATAACTATACAGTTTTAGTTTAGTAGACTATTTGAATTTAGATTCCGACACTTGTGTCTTTTTTAAGAGAATTCAATGATATAGGAGTGAATGCAGGCATTGTAATAAGTTATATGCATATTGTTCTATTTTCATTCATTCATCGCTAAACAGGCGAAAGACTCAAGAGACATCAGGCAAACTATTGGAATGGTGATGGTTGCAGTTGCAGCTCTAGCATTTATTTCACATCGATGTAATGAAGACAATGATGAAGGCAGGAAAAGACTATATTATTATATCAGCGTATCATAATAATGTACTGCCAAGTTGCATGAATTGTTCATTTTGTTCTTATTTGCTTTGATTCATGATAAATTGAATGATATATTGTTATAAATAAATATAGCGTTTATTATTATGCATATTATTATAATCAGCCACGCTAGGCAGCAAATTATAGTCAAAGTCAGAGGCTATCGCAGCAACAAACGAATAATATGATTAAACCTCCACACAGTAGTTTCGTTTCCTATAATAATAATATTACATGTGTGCTCAATGTGCGTAATGAAATCGATGGGAAAAATTTATATACCGAAATAGCGGAAGCATTTTGGAATTGTGAGCAAAGGCAAAGGAACATGAAGTGACAGTTGTCGGTTGTTATATCAAACAATCATGACAGTCGATGTCATTCACGCTTGAAGTGGAATGTTGCAAACACATGGTTATCATGGCAAGGCAATGACATATTTTAAACATGCTAAAATAACAATGTTTACGGAAATTATCGGCTGCCGGTTGCTTATTCTCTTCAACCAATATTCATTATTTTGCCGGATATCTTTACCGATTAATGAACTTAAAACATAATTTTAAAAACAGATTTTATCACAATATTGTACTACTTTCGCTTCGACTTTTCCGATTCTTTGGTATCTTTTGTACCTTTTCATCCTGCCCTTTGATTTCAGGGCAACTTCCATCTTTTATTAGAGGAGGCTGGTTATCTTCCCCAAACTTTCTTTCCACTTCATCAAAATTCTATAATTCGTTCACATCAGCAAAATTCGAATTAAAGAGAGACAGACAAACTTTTCATAAAACAAGTCATCATATCAATAAGCTTATGGAACCCACATTTATCATCACATTACAAACAGCTTACTTTTGAGTTGTGTTGTGACTGCTGCAAAGACCATAACTACAAACTGTGTTTGAATCTGATCTGACTTTTTAGAGAGACAGACGAGGCATATTATTTAAAAAAGTGTGAAAATGTGAATACAAGCACTTTGTAAAAAAGCACAGAGAAGTAGGTATATACGCAAAATGTGAGCATGAAAACTAAAAAATGACCATAGAGCCGTATCAATAATGAATTGTTGGTAAAGGAGGAGATCTATAGAGAATTCAAGAAGATAAATTCAATTCACATGCCGATTGTTGTGATTATATAATATCTCTTTAATTTCAAATAGTACTACTCCAATTGGTCCAATTCCTATCAATTAAAAATTGGAAGGAAACTACACCCAAGTTTTCATAAAGCCAAAAGTCCATAGCACTATGTCACTATGTCCAGCTTTCTCTGAAATTTTCATGCACTTATCTAAAAGCTCAATAGTATATTTCAAGTGGGGAACACCAACAATAAAACTTTTAATTTCTATGTGCAAATTGCAAAGAACCGGTATCATGTTCCCTGTCAGATACAATAAATCCCATTCGATTCTAATTTCCTAGTAATTGTGACGCATTCATCTCATCATCATCAAGTCAATTTTCATAACACTGCAGTGAACCAGTCGGACAGACAGACCTGGCATTCCTAAACAAATGCAATGCAAGGATCCAGTGCTGATGCAAAATAATAATATTAACAATAAGTCAAGTTCTAAAAAAGTTTATCTTGGTTGCTGCCTTCATTTCGACGTGCAGTCGCTCAGTGTGCAAGGAACTGCTCTGCTGCTGTTGTTATATTGGTTGCTGATATGGTGAGATCATCACATCACGACGAGCAAGCACAATATTTTATGCCTATGCCTACACTATTTCTTTACCTTGCTCATAATAATAATATAACTTACTTATACTTATACACGCACACAACACAAAAGTAGGCATATTTTAACCATACCAGTTGGTTTGCTTGTTTCATGTTTGGTTGGTTTCTATATTCCATTCCATCATACACTCTCTAGTTTGCAATCAATAAAGTATGGTGCATAGAAATATTATTACTTGACGATCGAAAGCTTTTTAAAATAGTAATTTTTTACTTTGACGAGGCCACAGAACTGGAGCAGTTTATTAGCAGGCTAACCATTTTGCTTATTACTGTTTTAATCAAGCACAATAACTTATTGTTTGCATTGTTATCGTTAGCAGGCAAGGAGAAATTTTACTTTGAAAAATTGTGTCTCTCAGTTTATCATATACTCTGCCAATTGTATTGCATGGAGTTTTAGAAATCGATAATTAATTTATTGCATACAAGCTATTAGCATCAAAGTTTTGTGTGCTGCTGTCGACAGATTTGCTGTTTTAGTACTTTTGTGACGACGGTGTATGCTGCGCTGTCCACATTGTTCCTTAGCAAGTGTGTATAATAGAGATATTTAGTTGGTTTTTGGATGATGTGGCTGTGGAATTGACAATTCATGTGTGCAGTCTTGTCACACATGAAAGTTGTGTATAGAAAATTTTAATTGTCTTCAGCGTAGCGTTAGATGCACCGAGCAGCAGTGGTACATGAAAAAAGTCATTAGAAAACTCTTGGAATCCAAGTTTCTTCCAGTGCCCACTAAACGATTGTAATTTGCTGTGGAATTTT
Organism: Entomobrya corticalis; assembly: GCA_034694325.1. Lineage (NCBI taxonomy): Eukaryota > Metazoa > Arthropoda > Collembola > Entomobryomorpha > Entomobryidae > Entomobrya > Entomobrya corticalis. The sequence continues at coordinate 85,138 of JAQFYG010000008.1, forward strand.
GTTGGGGATCTAAGACAATCAGTAAATATAAATTACGATGGATTGGTAAAAGGTGAGTAAAAGCTGAAAATGTTATCTTGGACTATTTTTATAATGAATAGGATGTAGACTTATGGGCTAATTTCAATTGAACAATTTTGTGTGCTCCAGACTCTTGGACCAGTCCATTTGAAAGACCTTTGCTGGCTTCCTCAATTTACAATGAATAAGATGTCCTTACCTGTGGAAACCGAGCTTCCGCCAACAAATACAGGATTCAGAAGGAAGGACAAACTTAGACTTTCCCTTCATAGGACAATAGCTGACCCAGAACCTCCGAAGGGTCATATTCGCTCGATCGAGTGTGATGAGCTCGCTCGGAAATTAACAAATTGTAACAATAAGCAAAGACTACCGTTTCTTTTACTCGACTGCCGGGGATTTCTCTACTACAATGAGTGCCATATCATTGGGGCTGTACATATCGCTTGTGCGGATAGGTTCAGCCGTAAGCGAGTTCAGAACTGCACCTCAGTTTTAGATCTTGTTAGCACAAACAGCCGGGGTACCAAGACTGGATTCAACAGTTCTTGTACTTCTACATCTTCCACCCCTGGTGCTCTCAGCTCTGTTAAATGGCGAGATGTCATCGTTTATGATGAAGGAACCAGCGATCTCACATTGGATTCGACAGGCCTTCAGAGCCCGATCTCATTCGTTTTAACGCATCTGCTTCAAGAAAATCGTCAGCCAATTTTGCTAAATGGTATTAATCACATTTTATTGACATAATTATTTTTTATCATTAAGTATTTTAATTGTCTTTTGTGGCTATGTACGTCACTACCCGATTAAAAGTTTATGTTGTATCATTTATATTGGTGTCTCAGACGAAAGGCGGCTACAAATGTTTATGATAAAATTTATTGATGGGATGAATTTGTTTTATAGGTGGCATCAAAGAGTTTTCTCGTTATTATCGGGATCTCTGCGACAGTTGTTGTAGTGGCAAGAAAGATCTCACAATTGGAACAGCAATGTCTCGTTCTAGCAGCCAACCTTCATTTTTCTTGCCCCCTTTGATGGTCCCAAAATCTCCCAGCGTCCTATCGTCACCAGGACAGGGCTCAGACCGCTTTGAAAACGAACCTCCTACGGAAGTTCTCCCATTCCTTTATGTGGGCAACGCTAAAGATTCAGGCGACGTGGATCTACTGAGAAATCTTGGCATTGGCTACATTCTTTCGGTTACAAACGCCACCAGTCAGCCACCTCCCACCGTTTTTAACAGCTGCAGCAGCACTATCCAAGAAGAAGGTTCTGAAGACGAATTCAAAAAGTTCCATATTCCTGTTTCCGACAACCTTTGCGAAAATCTGGCTCCCTATTTTGACGCGGCTTGTGAATTTATAGGTACGTTTCACCCTGTCATTAATTTATACTCGTTATGGTAACATGGCTAAAATGAACATTTTGTAAAATTTGTGTTTAGATGATGCTCGGAAAACTGGTTCCAAAGTTCTGATCCATTGCCAAGCTGGAATTTCGAGGTCACCTACATTCGCAATAGCATATATCATGAAGTACATCAATCTGAGCACTTTGGAAGCTTATGCGTTCGTCAAGAAAGTTCGAAGGATTATATCTCCAAATCTAAATTTTATGGGCCAGTTGGTGGAATTTGAAAATAAACTGAAGGGATTAGCTGGAAGAAGCAATTGTTCAGAAAATGAATCAAGTTTGGAGTCTGTAAGCTCACTGGAAGGAAGTTAAGATTAGAAATAGACTTTAAATTAATGATAATACGTACGTTATCGCCATATCACACCATGTCTTTTTTGTGGAATGTAACTACAGTAATTGTACAAACTGTTCATCATTGAGAGAAGGCTAGCAATTAGCAATGGAATCGTGGTTTTACAGTTGGACCTCCCTGACTGCTTCATTTTACCACTGATTTTTTCTGGTATACTTTTTAGAATTTTATTCTTATTTTTAGAATCGATATAAGTAATATAACCAATAAGTTTTAAGAACCGTGTAAGACAACACGTCAACATCAATAATATCCCTAAACAGTCAATCATAAACTTTAACTAAAAAGTACGATAAGTTAATTAATACGTTCTATTTACATAATCATAATATATAAGTAAAAATAAATAAATGTCGTATTTTAGTATGTTATACTCCTACCATAACGTCTAACGCCATACCATAAAAAAATTGTAAAAATATATGATGACGACATGAAGTGTTTCATGAACTCATTGTAAAATGTTCTTTATTGTTTGAGAGATTGAGAATGGACGAGAACAGCCAGTCTTTAAGTAGGCCAAAGCAAGAGAAATCTCATAATACGTAAATAAAACTACTACGTGTGGTTACGGGTTTTCATTAATATAGAGATGGATATATTATAGTCATTGTGCAATCATTTGATGAAAGCAAGAATGTATTGTGGTGCTTAGTTTATCGTCCTCTTATTTTAAAAAGAATAAAGTGTTTCAAACAGTTTTACGTTTTAATGTTTATCAAAATTGCATTTCATTTCTTTCTTAAACCATATTTCATAATCAGCAATAAGATCCAGGTGCTCCATCCATGCATCCATCGCGTCATCGTTTTTATTTATGTATGACGTAAATATGACAGCAGTGACAGTAAAACCAAGATCATTCATACGGAAAGATCAAAGATGCATAATAATGGATTCATAAAACATCAGACAGAACAAAGTCGTTTAATAAGTATAGAGTTTATTTTCCGCCCTTCTATTTTCGTTTTATTATAATCTACCTACTTAATTAGTAATTCATGAAAATATTTGACATAATTAGGCGTAATTCAAACAAGAAAGGTAGTATACAAAAAACATCGCAAAATAATTGATGGAAATACTTAAAAGTCATAAAAATATACATTGGAGCTAGTTACAAACAGCAACAATCGCTCATTAGATCCATGGTAGGTATCGCTATGAACTCATTCGACACTATTTGAGGTCTGAATTAGCGTTATGTTGTCACCTTTTAACAGTATCCTACCTGTAACACAAATGTTCAAAATATCAAATTATTAGGAAATTCAATTATTGATAACCACCAACGAAGGAACTAATAAACAACGAGATGTATAGGTTTATTGAAGAAAAAAGTTACACTTACCAACTTGTTTCCGGTTTCCATTTTTCATGTTAACTTCTTCGGATTCATCTAATACCAGGTTCATATACTCGTCGAAACCAATAATAACTCCTTCCATTCTTAACGTCACATTCTCATACAGCCAAACGGTTACTCGTGTACGGTTTTGCAAATACCTAAATATCAGGTTCTAAACAAACACATGAACGATATAAATCAAGCTGATTTTTAATTATAGCAAATGGATATATAGTGTACAATTGTGAATCAATAGGAATACTTACAATGGGTTGTACCATAACCTTCTGAACTTTCTGTGAGGGTTGTTTGTACGCCATCGTGAGAAATTTTCAGTCTAGAATGGATGAACAATTGATTTCTTCTTCTGGTATTCTTCAGTGGAAAGAGATGCTGGATGCACTTAGGTAAAACCACGTTCAACGTTGCGTTGTGAGTCAAGCAGTTGTCAAACTGAAATGCAAACAAGAATATTTATGATAAAGTTGATATTACGATTTATGATAGCGTCAAATTTAATTGGAAATTGATATCTGCCTCTCGATAACTTCAATATAAATTTTCAAAATCGTTTCATAACTAATTCATGAGTACATAAACAATGAAGCACGAGCAATACAAGCAATTGATAATAGTAAATGCACTCGTGTTGATCCATCTACAATAATAAATCGCTAACAGCAAAACTAATTAAAATTTAAGCCAACAAGACATTCCACAACTGACTTAACTGTCATTTCTTGGACTTATTTAAAACTACCAAAACTAGCCGAAACTTTACATTGTCAATACCAACTAAAGCAATGATAATTACAACTGAAATCGCAATACAATATCTGCAAAGCAATAATTAATTAAATTTTAAAATATGAATTAAAAATACCTTCAAGTTTTGCCTTTACAGTTTACAATCCACAGGGAAAACGATTAGTGAATGAAGTAAACAAGAAAAAAAGCCGAGCTCCGGTGCCGCTTCTAAGGCTGCTTACACGCCATGGAACGAGGGAGGATGATACACAAATTACACAATGCTCAGGTATACAGCACAGCATAGAAAGAAGCACGTACAACTCAAGTCAACAGTACCTAGTACATCACATCATCTCGATCTCCTCCGCAATCTGCATTCACTGACTCTATTAGCTTGTTGTGGAAAAACTTGGTGGAAGCAGCTTTTTATTAACAAGGTTTAGGTTAGATGGTGCTGCGTACCACCTACCTGAAAAAAGTTGACAATGACATTAATGACAAGCCCACAAGTGCTGTATTTTTTAATAGATGTAATAGAACCAATTTTATTTCCTTTTGATTTAGTGATTCTCATTTTAAAATCGATTAAATGTAGAGAGTAACATTTATTTTGTCATTAAGCTGTGATTTAAGAACGTAAAATAGTAATACGATTGTCGATTGATTTTGTAAGATTTATTAAAGCAGTTAGAAATATCGTGTGTTCTCGTAAATTCATTAATAATAAAAACAAATTATTATAATCACTTAGATGACTAAAAATTAAGGTGGGTAATGTATTTATGTACATTTTAGAGATTAATAGGTCGAGAGTCGAGGTTGTAGGTAGTTAGTATTTTTCTTTTCCTTTAAACCTTTACTGCTTCCGCTGAATCATCGTCAGATTCCGATTCGGACAAATCAAGGCCCAATTTTTCTAATTCTTGCTCTTTGGAAGGGTCAAGGTTCATTGATTTTCCAGGCTGACCATCCGCAAAGGAAATGGGTGAGATGGACGGCATCTCAAAATGCTGACCCACACCCAGCATTGCTTGAGGGCACTCACAAATTTTGAGCGTCACGTCCTTAAAACTGTCATGAATAGCTCGGACATCTGCCACATAGTCAGCAATAATAGGATTTGAAGCTTGCTCAAAAGCTTTAATCCGGATTTGATCCGTTTGGCCAGCAGTCTTATTTTTTCCTTTGGTTTTGATCTGAAACTGGATTAAGTGGTCAGCCACTTTCTCAATTGTCGGAAGGTCCTTGTACAGACCTATCCAATACGGGAATGAGCAATCGTCGTCGTGAAGATTTTCGTCCTCAGATTTTTCAGTGATGTCGTTGGGGGTTAGTGTTGGTGGCGGAGTACTAAAGCTTGGGCTAACCGGTCTAGAAAAAAATAAAATTAATAGTCCACATAAAATTTACTTTTATTTTGAATAATTTATAAAAATTTAATAAACAACCTTATCATTTTAATTTTCTCATTAATCACTTCATCCATCAAGGACTAAACTTACCCTGCTGACTGGTTGGCGTTGACTTGACAGGCGTCAAGATCTGAACTTGAGACCCCATTCATCTCTAAACCAATGTCGCCATTGTTGCTGCCATCAGCATCCATAATATCCAGTTGCATCTTCTCCATTTTTCAGTTGAACTTCGAAGGGGGATCTATAAATAAATAAAAATCAGCAGACATATGTTAATAGATTATTCTTTTCTTAACGATCTATGCCAAGCTGCAACTGTCAACTGCGCAAATAAAACATACTAGAAAATGAGAATTACCTGTAACCAGCGATACCGTATGACTTCAGTTCAATTAAATTGTCAGTTCCCAGTTACAAAAATTCGCAAAAACCAGAAACTTTTGACAGTTGACTTGGGTTTGGTTGTATGCCAGAAGGGTAAAAATCGGTGTATGTGTCACCAACAAAATTTAAGGAATTAAATTTGTACCAAAATAATAATATCAAGGACGAGAACTGTTTCTGGAGACCGAAACCGGTAACTTCGACTGGTGCTGGAGAAATGAAAAACAAGGCGGCCTCGCCCTCTTTTATATACTCGTCATCAGTTGTTAATGCGGAAGTGCTGAACTTCAACATTTAAAATACTTAGAATCAAACACAATCAGTCCTTCAAGGTTCAAGGCAAACGTTTTATCCTATCGTCAAACGTATTTTAAGTATTGTCATTTAAATTATAGTTTTCATTGCATTTTTGCAAGTGTAGGGACACAATTTGTGTAAAATTTGACTGATTAACTTTTTGCATCAATTTATTACAGTTAATCAGTATTTCAACAAAATTTCTATTGAACTTTATCGGTAATTTGTATGCTGCGCCATGATTTACTGACAATCAAATTTAACTAATTAGTAATCATAATTCATTTAAATAACTATACATAGATTATTTATAAATTAATATTATAAATACCTGAAGAAAGTACATGAAATCGTGAGGGAAACTACGATAAACGCGTTTCCGATTATTGCTTAGAATTAAGATCTGCAATTAATGTCAAAAGTTATAGAGGAAACAGAGATTATCATGTTTTATTTTTACTTGACGTGAAATGCAGGAGTTTGCATGTCTAGTTGGGACTGGGGCTTTGTGAAATCATGGTTTGACTGTCTAATATTCTAGTAAGTAATGAATAATGTATGCTTCTTTATTCCAATTTAATTATTCAAATGAATGTGATTTTAAATAATGTGCTGGTTTAGTTCCTTAAATCATTAGCATTTATATATGAAACAATAAATTATGTTAAGTACATCTTTATATGTATATGGTTATGTTTCTTGGTTATCCAGATGCTAGTCCATTGAACGCCAACTTCGTAATCCAACTGGAAACTTGACTGTATATCTTGTATTCTACAGACACGCGAGCATCCTTTAGAAGTGAGTCACTGCACAGCTTTTGAGCTTTCAAGCATCTTTCATCTTTATCGGCTTCACCCATCTCCGGAGCGACAATTTTAGTTACTGTGGATCTAAAAGTAAATTTCGAAAATTGCATGAAAAATTTTATCACATAGCTAATTATGCATGCTTATGAAATGATTAAACTTTAAATGATATTGTAATAATGCACGTACAACATAAAATCAAATATTTTAGACTTGAGATTATTCGAAGTTTGTTCACGGCTTTCTTTCATGCTGATGTAGTTGCAGACTACTCTCTTCATGCACAGGTGTCGCTTCTTTGGCTGTAAGTAGTATAAGGAACCGACGTTTTCAAAAAAGTCAATGAAACTGGGTTCCCCGTCACTAAAAGTAAGAAAGTTAAGGCTTTTATAGTGAAAGCAAGTACATAAATGCAAAACCTGCCTGTTAAAAATGTAATTTTTGTCAATCAAAGTTCTCAAAACACTAACGATTGATTTAATCCATTCAGTAGCGGGGATGGGAATTTGACATTTTCCAAATTTATCGTTGAGAGAGACCGTCCATTATTGTTTCCCATGTTTGTCCTCAGTAGTTGTAAAATGTTGTTGATTAAAAATGCACCTGAATACGATTTAATATTGTATGCACACGTTCATGTGAATTATCGCAAGCACTGTTAAATTGACTACACGACTTTTCTTTCCAAAATAATAATAATCATATTGCCAAAACTTACCAAGGGCCAATAGACTAATAATGGATACGGGATCCAGAGTAATTGCACCGTGACCATGACCCCCACCTCCATGGCCATATCCCCCTCCTCTTGTCTGGGGAATAATTGAGTGTCCCACTGCAAAATTCCAATTTTAATTTATATAAAAGTGCAATTTAAAAAACCTTTCTACATTACATCGGCTTTTTAAATTTGTTAAATATTTTTTATACCTAGATTACTCTCACTCTGTTGTTCGTCTTGAAATTTCTCCATATAATGGTTCACAGTATCAGCTAGCAACGATGAAAGTTTCGGTGTTTCCACTGCTGCCCCCAGAGAGCATTTCCAGAAATTCAGCGCTGACAGCAAAATTAGTAAAAATGCTTTGCTCCCAGAAGAGCTGAGCATTCCGATATTGAAGTTAAACGTTTGCATCATAGATGCCTGACAAAAACACTAAACTCAGTTAAATACTCAAAATTTCTCCTGAATTTATAGACAAATCTTTATATGTGAGCTCAAAGAGAGTTGATGTTAAAATGCAGAAAGCATATCACAACTCCGCTGATAAGAGTCCGGAAGACTGTTTTTTCATTACGTAGTTTTCTTTGAAGGCATTAGCAATATGGTTGTGATAATATCTACCAATGCCTTGAATAAGCACTTCAAATATTCGAATGGGAGTCAGTTGTTGCGTCTCGTAATATACGGGCATTATCGCATTGTTGTTATAACACTTTTTTGGTAGAAGGTGGGACTACTACTGCTGTAATTCACGGTTACTCTGTCCTCTAGCCGTCATCTCTCTGCGTAATCATATCCTCTTGATTCCTCTTTGAAGATCACTTTTTGAGGATTTTGTCAGCCTGGCATTATCGGCATCACTGCGATTTAAGTTAATTCTCATTGATAACTACATCTTTTATGGGTAATATTTTATGAACAAGTGCAACTGTGCCTATTTTTGGGTGCTACTTTATTCTTTAGAGTGCAATTCTTTGAATTCTAACAATAACGGAATAAAATACATCTTTTTTGTTCGCCTTGTTGCTTGTCTTTCATTTTATTGCTTGGTCTTGCTGGCGACAGAAAACAGATGGAGGAGGAAGTCATTGTTCGCTAAAGGGGCTCAAATTAACTCAGTTGGAAAGACACCATGCCGTGCGTTCCTTTATCGTTTTTTACTAGCTCACGAGTAAGTAAGTCAAGCATTTAATGTTCATTATGGTATTACTTATATAATGTATAATGACTTTACACATATCACATATGGCATGGCATTATCTTCATAATAAAATCACCGTTCCGTAATCGTTATCAAATAATATTGTGTCCTTAATTATTGGTATGTTGGTATCATACTGTCATCTTTCTATGAATATCGTCTGTAAATGATAAGTACATATGAGTTAATGATCAAAACCAGCGTTTTCACTAAACACTGCCTGCACATTATTTTCCTGGGTTATTTTTACGTGTAATGAGAATTTTGTGAAAACGAATGAATGGAAATTGTTTAGAATCACTGCACTTTGTCTAGGTTTCAAGCGACATTCAATAGCTCTATGAACACAATGCAATGACGATATGGACAGCATTTGCTCCATTGTTTCTCACAAAATATTCTTCTTTCTCGTAAAAGAAAGAACGACGTCACGCCACATTTATCATTCAAGTTGAATTAAATAAATATAAATACGATGTGGAAATGGGAAAACAGAATATCAGGTTTGAACAGAAAAACACTAAAAATGAGCTCCTTTTAACTTGCCTCTTATGTTCTGCGACAATAATAATGCCCGTTTTGAATGACATACCGAATGTTCTTTGTGTTATAGTTAAAACTGCATCCAAAGAAAATGACAATTCCTTCCTAAATTCTGTCGTAGAGGTAGATGCGCTCTGATTAAGTAAAAATTTCAATAGATTTTACCGACAAAGATGCTGTAATATATGTTATCAATGTCACGTTGTAAGTGGGACGCGCTTAAACAGAATAAAGGAAGATGTGATTTAATATTTAATGATGGTATTTTGTAATGAAAATTAATAGAAAACAGCTAGATTATCAAAAAAAATATCATCTAGATTTTGAATCAGCGTTTTTGTTAACTTCTCATACGGGTTGAGAACATTTCCAATGTACTAGATTTTATCATTTTGTTGCATATTCTCATGGTCATGACTCATGAGGTCTTTCATTTACCGCATGAGGTGAAGCCGCATTTTTTCAGTAACTCCCAATAAAATACGATGAATTTCATGAATTTGAAATATGCCGAAACATAACAATAAAGAACTAAGCATTCCAAATCAGAGACATGTAATGCGCCATGATATGTATTATTTATTTCAATAAAAATACAGTCACACAATTTATTGTTTCAAATATTTAAATTTTCGATATAATTTATAGAATATTTCATTTCAAATAGCATGCAATAATACTTTAAGACGTTTGCAGGTCACTATTGTCATCGTAGTAGTTATAGGAATCCAATAACGGAAACGGAGTAGTTTCATTCATGGAAGTGCCACCAACCTGGGCCGCATTGGACAAAATTTTGGACGCTACTTTAATTAGGTATGCAAGATTCTCTTCGGAACCTGGCCCCATAGCACTGAAAAGGCTACTTCCTCCAGGACTGTCAGATCCACCTCCTCCCTGATTCCCACTTCCATGTGAGCCCCCCATATGATGCTTAAGACCACCCATCCCCATTTGATATCGGTGATACAAAATATAAAAAATGTATACACCAAACGATAACACGCCCAAAACAGAGTATGGATCAATTAAAGCTTCCGGTACATCACGTCTCTGAAGAAATCCCGACGTTGTCGAACTGTGAGTTGTCGACAAGCTTGATTTCTCAAAAACTGGCAGATTATTGCCATTTTCTTCGCCATGTCCACCTGGGCCAGCGACCACTGATGTCACCAGAAAAAGCACTGCTACTACCATTGCGTAGAAATACACTTTTTTCCTGCAATGAACGAAAAATTGTATGAATAGAAGTTTTAAAAAGGATTCCAATATTCGCTCACGATACAAGAGTTTTCTCGTTACCTATGTTTGATTTGAAGTCTCGATCAAGATCGTGGAAATCTGTCTTTGGGAATCGATTGCAACGGCAAGCACTGTTAGACTGGTCTGCGCTCCATGTTGGATGAAGAGTTTTAACATTTATAAACTGTCTGAGATTCAGACCAACAGGAAATGGGTGAGATTTTGCTCTTTTGTTTTATCATTAGTATTTTTAAAGTGAAGTGTTTCTAAATAATATGTTGATCAGGATCATTATGTTGTTGCCCGTATATAGTTGGGAGCCCATCTTCTTGAAATAATTGTTTTTCCCGATGCAGGGAAAATCGGAAAACCGTCATCGTTTCCTTTATACTTAAGTATGCAGTTTTTATGGATATGATTTGAGTTTGACAGTCTACTTACCACAATTACTTTTTACTCTCTCTCAATTATTTGAAGTAAACATGTTTTCATTGATTCATCAACTGTAACGTTAAAAACGCGATAAAAACACCTATGCATACGTTTTGTCATGACCAAGAAAAATGCAGCTATGCAAAAAAATTCTATACAGGAGAAAAGAATTTTCATTGTCCACTAAACCTGAGATTAAGATGTAAATGTTACGATTATGTTCAAGTCGTACATTTTTATTTATTTTTAACCACGCTGTCACGGACGTGCATTGGTTCTTAAAGTGGCCATGTGGTAATTTCACGAGCGATAAAACGACTTATTGCTTTTCTATATTTAACTATCGTTGTCACTAATCCAAATTTAGATCATTATTTGAAACTTGCAATTAGTATATATATATATACTGTCCACCTTTCTAGACGCTTTTGCCTCATAAGTAAATACGAAAAGCTGTAAATGTAAACCGTAGAAAATAATTTTGATAATTGCATTTTCATAGCTTTTAGAACTAGAACGCTCACTAGAACATAAATCCATTGACGACAGTAATTAGCATTTCATATGTTTTGTCATTAAATTATAAGAATCCTCAACATGGTCAGTTAAATGTCTGTTTAGCGTGTTATCTGAAAATCCAAAATCGTTTGTTCAATGCTAGGAAATGCTTTATACTTAAATTTGTACTTTTCCTTTGAACATTTTTTATGTAATTTGTCAATAGAGAGAAAATAAGTAAAAGGAAATAAATGTAAACTGATTTCAATTGTATAGTAGTTGTTAAATATTTGGGGAAAAGGTTTGTTACTAACTTTAAACCAAATAATTGAAATGAGTCCAACTGTTCTATTCATATATTTTTATTTTTGTTTTTACACAATTTTTTATGATGGAGATAGAGATTAGTATTATTATTGTAGGAATCATTTACGTACAGTTACACATAATTAAATATGTCAAGAATAGAACATAATTGAATACCTAGTTCGTCTACAAATGAATTGCCAGGTGTGCTGCAGCAATAATTTTATTACAAAAGCCATACATTTTCAAGCTGTTCACATATCCTACATATTTTACATTGCCGTAGAGAAATCAAATTTTTACCTTATTACTACATTACATGAATCTACTAAAATAAAATGTTATTTCATTCTTAATTCCATACATAATGTCTTCTCTTTTACGACATCCTCTTGATAACTTGATCTGCGCTACACAACTGTTACAATAATGCAAACAATAATACGCTTTTATTACGTGTAACACATTCATGAAGAAGGTGTGTGCCGTACTTGTCATCGGCTGCCTTAAACCACCACTGCACACAGCGTGAATAATGTGGCCAGGTTTCCTCAAAAGAGATGTCACTGCGTATGTCGCTTGAGTCTCGTAGGCGGTGTGCGTATTTACTACCTGGTAAAAATCTGCTAGTTTCCTTCTTGACTTTGATTGTTGATACGCTAGTGAATTTATCGATAAAAAGGTACATCAGAAATGGCAAATAACATGGCATCAGTTGAATTATGAAGATGCTGCTGTGCTAATATTGAAGTATTGGGTTTTGCTGTTGTCACAGACGTCACACTATTCTTTAACACTTTTCGAAGAGAACAATCATCATTATTATTATATTTTACCCATTATGTACTTTTTCTTCTTTAAATGCGGTGAATAATGCACAATTTGGTCGCAACTCTTTTTTCAAGTAAAAAATCTGTCTTTAGTACAACTGCCTCACTATTTATTTCGCTTCTACTCTCTACTATATGGCGTTTTACAAAAGTCTCAAGTTCATCCAGCTGGAATCAATTGTGTGCAGTGATTTTCTCTCTCAGAATTGACTAGGCATCCCTGACACAGTAACTGTACACTAACCCACTTAAAAGTTGTCAACGCTAAATGCTACACAAGATGATATGCTCTTCCCCTGGCATCAGTCATTTTACAAAATTTAGCCTACATCCGTACGAAGGCTCGGCGCATGCATGAATGTTTGAGTCATATTTACCGCATTCTTGTATTTTTCTATTTAAAATTGCAACCATTGTTGTTACCTAATGTTGAGTGCTTTTACTAGATTCTAGATTCATAGAGGAAATGATGAGACCGGATTTGTGTGATGATGCAATGCTTTTCAATAGAATAAAATAAAGTCACTGGTGCAAAATATCATGGTTTTATTTTAAAGGCTTCTTTTATACATTATATATCATGATTATAAATTCTTATTATTTTGTTATATTACAATTTGTAATAAATATAATATTAAAGCATTCAATGTAACAATTGAAGTATTAATGTAACATAATATAAATATAAATACTACACAGGAGATTGGTATAGGATTTAATGTGTTGGAAAATAAATAAATAAATAAATAAATAAACAAACAAATTGTGAATAAATTGCTATTGTAATTGGACATTATTCCAGTTTGGTGTAATGCATTAAGTTTATGGCTGTTTATGCGTATATAAATATAATAGTTAAATAGAAAAGTACTAGTATAATATACAGTTAACAGTAACAAAATTAAGATTAAAAAAATAAATCAACTTACGTTTGTGATTCAATAACAAACGTGATTCAAATATCAGGCATGCCTAACTTCACAGCACTAAAAATTGTGCTAGTGAATCCATAATCAAAACGGTGCAAGTTTTCTTAGTTAATAATCGACCCATGCTTGAATTTTCCAATACCCACAAATTTTAATTATTATGTTTACAGTGTAATTATTTAAACCTCTTTCATACATAGTATGCTTTAAATTATTTATTCTTTTCAAATTAATTTCAATGAGATAATTAAGAAAAAACAGACATTCTGTAATGGTTACACATATTATTATGCACTAACAATCAGTCATCATTCCCTCAACTATTGATAAAAGAATCAAATAGACAATTTCACGGAAAATCATTTTTTCATTCACTGATTAGTGATGACAGTTAATTTAATTATATAAAAGTTAGGTAATTAGCGTTTGCTCAAAGAAACGTTAAATTGTATTTTAAAGTCAGATAAATTAACTCACTTTGCTTATTGCATTGAAGGAACTCGTCATGGGGCATTGTGAGACATACATTTTCTTATTATTTACTTAATTATTCAAATGCATTCAAATACCTATTAAGGGTTTTGCTGTTATAGATTTACAATTACTCCTCACAGTCCTTTATTTCACTTTCACAGTCGACATCCTCCCCATTGGCCACCCTTCGTTTTATTGACTTTATCCATGGTATTGAAGATGTATCTCCAGATAGTTGCCCAAGCCCAAGACTATTTGCGAAAGATTTTTTTATGAATACGGGCGAGATGATACATTTAACCAACTAATAATCTTGAAAAAATGAGCAATAACTTACGTGTAAAGTTGAGAAAACACAATGTTTTCTTCACCGGAAGGATTTTGAATGGCTGCTCGACACATGTACAGCTTGGCACAAGATGAATTACCTGTCACAGTTTTATACGCTCTGTACATCCCTTCCAATTTGTCCACCACAGAGTTAAAGTATGGATTATCTTCATCTATAGACCTTTTTGAACGAATGGTTGGCGTTCCAAAGATTTTCTAATGTTTGATGTGCAAATGTTCAAATAAATTTACCATAAAGTTTTTTGAATTCATTAAACTACTACTGTAACTAACGTCATGAGAGGTATTTGTAGAGTAACGTATCATACTAGTGTTCATTTCGTGAAATGTCAAATTTTTATAGTCACTTACATCCATTCTTGTCATTATGTTGGGTACATGATAGTCTGACATCAGTAGTGGTACATTAATATCGACAACGTCAAGTGATCTCTGACTTGTGTTCAAAAGTGTAAGCAAAAGCTGTAAAAGGAAAGCACCAAATGCCAGCGCAGCAAGCAATGCAAATGGGTCCAGTCCACCTATGCCCCTGTCAATTTTAAAGTCATTTTTTCAAATTTGAAAAGTATAGCAAATGAAGAATGTTTATTGCGCTAGAAATGTATGCAAGCATGACGATGAGAATATTCACTTCATTATAAATTAAATTAAAGCAAGTCATGAAGGTACTTGAACAGTCTTTACAAGTTCATTAATATGTGAAAGCTGTAGTCTGGCAAATTGTCAAAAGTATATAAAAAAGTTTGAGTTTGGAAGGATTCGATAATAGTTTGTATCTTTGTTTTATCCAGTCGTCCAGATGTCACCTCTCAGTGATCTTAAATGGTTATATCTGTTTTATTGTTCTTACAACACTTACTTCTTGAGGATCACCGCTTGAAACAAGATCGGATAATGCAAGGGGTACATCTATATCTAGTGACCTAGTCATAGCAGTTCCAGCAGGAGCGTTATTTAACAGATTGAATATAACATTGAAAAGGAACACTCCAAAGCCAAGAGTGGCTAGAATTGCATACGGATCCAAGTAGTGCCTAGTTTATAAGTAATTATCATTTACTGTTACTAATTGAAACGACTTTCAACCGTTATTTTAAAAAAAAGATATGCCAGACTTTCATTTCAGTTGCCCATTGTATGAAAAATGGTTGTGGCAGCAAAATGATTGTTGAAGTATAGGATTAAAGGTACTAAATAGAAAATACATACAATTCCATGCTACGTTCTTTAAATCCATACCCATAGCTAACGTGATGACCACCACCCCATCCCCAGCCTCCGTGATCATAACCTCCACGACTCTCGACCACAGCTTGCTCATCCGTGTCATAGCCGAGGACGCGATTAGTCAGCTTTTTCACAATCATCATTCCTTGGATCATGGTTTTTGAAGCAGATGTAATATTCGCAATGGGATCAGTAGGTAGCATTGGCTGACCATCTCGGTATTTTTTCAGTTGCTCAATACCATATCCAAACATTTCAACAATGCCTGGAGCTTTCCCATCCCTGGCGTTAGCTCTCTTGTCCCAAAATTCTACCATACGTTGACCAGAAGAAACGAGATGTTTAAGAGGGTTTAAAAAACCTTGTGGGACCTCTTGATCTATTATGCCCATAAGCTTTTGTGTTAGAACGGTTGTCATTGCTGAGTTTAAACCTTGACCGATTGCCTTTATTGGACTCAAATCCAATCCACTGGACTCAATGAAAGTAGTCTTTTTTGTTGGCGGAACCACTGCACTTGTTGTCGTGGTTGTTGTTGTACTCCCGACTGTTGTGGGCACGCTGGGTATGACTGAGCTGGTGTTGCTACTTTGTTTCACTTTTCCTTTAGAGTCTTGAGAAGTGTTAGTTTTTGAATCCAGTTGATAAATATTAAAACTGTTAAGACCGCCACCACCACCATTGCTGTTGTCCTTCCAAGAGCTGTCATTGTTCCCGTCTACCTTGTATGCGTATTTCATGTATTTATCTGTCGACTTTTCAGGGCCCTTCCATTTGCTATTACCGCTGTCAGAAACTTTTCCCATGCGACTATGAAAGTCACGAGTGCTATAACTTTGTGAGAACATTGGATTTGTTATGTCAGAAGAGGAGTGATGATAAGAGTAGCCACGGCTTTCTTTCAAATGGTTGGTGGACGACGGTGTGTAGAGTATCCGTCTTCCGGAACTGGAGAAATGATGGTCATTCTTCACACTCTTATTATTATCTGGTATAGATACCGGAGATCTAACTAATTTATTACGGAGATGATAAAGACTTCCAAGTCTTCCCTTTGCTGCTTTTCCAAGATTTTCCAAATCATATTGAGCAGCTACACTAAAACATGGTAAGATCAACACACTACACCACAATAATTGCAGTGGTAACGATAACTCCTTTGATTTTCCCATTTTTCCGTCAAAATGTGTCCACGAGTCTTTTCAAAAATAATATGCAGTTCCTCCTGAACACTCACTCAATTTCACAAACTGAAATTTTTTATTGTTATTCAAGTAACATCACCAGAAAACGACGAAAAAATCACAAACCTTTTTTGTTCTTCAGAAATAATTATATATTTTCTGAATTCAAGCACAGCCAGAAATGAGGTTTTTGAGGTTTTACTTCTTGTTATTACTCCTCAAAAGATGCAGTTTAGTTTTCACCTACAACACTCTAGAAAATTCATTCAAGCTACTATTATTAGTGTAAAGCCACAAAACAAAGGAAATGGTGTGATGTTGATGGGAAGGAACGGCAAATCTGTCTCAAGTGATTGCCGAACGAAGTCTAGGAAAGATTAGCTCAAGAGTTGACTCTCTTATACTCGTCAGCTACGAAGAAGGCCTCTCATAAAAAGTCCCTACTTGAGTCGTAAACTACAAATACAGAGCCTACAAAGGAACGTTGTATTTTTTTATAAGACAGGCCCTCACAGTCTGCAACAACAAAGATGGCAAAAATGATCATGATCATTATCATCATCAGCAACATTGACAGAACAGGGGAGCAGATTCAACAGAAAAAGAACAGACGCATAGGTAATTTGTCATTAGATGCCAATAATACGTTGTGCTTACAAGTAGGCAGGAGGAGCCGAAATTGTCAGACTGATACTTTGTGTCGTCTCAGTTTAGACTGATTTTTTGCGCTTCTCCCTTGAGAAAGTACACGGGTGGTAAATAGTAAAGTACTCATTTACGGTGTTTGAAGTAACATGGCTGGCAAGCGTTTGGCAGTTTGTGTAGTACATACACTATGTAGGTACATTGCGATAACGTAGTTATCAAAACCATAGCATCAGAGGCATATTACAGACAAAAATGCGCTAATATCCTACGTAGAAAGTTCAGTTTCTTCTTCTTTTTTTTTATTCTATCGTATGCGTCGTCGTAAAAATTGATCTGGGATATAAATATATTTTTGTTGCATGTGACATTGATTAGGATGACGGTGATGATAATTCTGCCATGGTGATATGATTAAGCAATGGTACATGTAGTTTTCGTCATCATTACCAACGGTAACTAACAAATCCTGTCCATTTTCTAGGTATTATTAGTTTAATTTTTGGTAATAATGTTTAGTTTAGTACTTCAAATGTGTTCATGTAACACATTATTTTGATATCTTCATAAAATCTCTTTAAAACACTCAACAATGGTGCCGCCGACAGTATACTGTACAGTAGTGATGAGCAATAAACAGGATCTTCAAATTAATTCTAATTATAGAATTTGGTTTGACGATCTGCACAACTGAATTCAATGGTTTATTCAATTATAAAACATGATTTTAGACGTACCAATGTCATAATATTTATTGTACGTTATGAAGTCTTTACCATATTAGTTTCGTCCGGGACAATACAATGCAGTTCAATGCATACAAGAAAAACAAATTTAATGTAACTAATATTTTATTGTTGCCGTTGTTCGTAAGATTAATGCACAAAACTACTGTGAATGATCAAGAGCTTATATAAATATGACTGTTGCAAGAAAAAAGAGTAAATTTTCATTATTTTTAAGTATGCAGAATCTGAAACTGCTGTATGGTATAAATCACAGCTATTTCAATTCAATTCTAAATAGGTCACAGACAGTAATTTATAGTTCAGAGCAGGTTAATTTGAAGTAGAAATAAGGAATCTGTCTTTGCCTAGGATATGGATCATGACCATTCTTGCGCTTATACTTTCCTTTGTTTACTGCTGGTTCAATTGAATTAAGATTTCAATTTATATTGTATCATTGTAAATGCTTATTATATCATCTCATGATAACTGGTCAATATATCAATGAAAGAAACTACATAAAATGAGTCTTTTTTACTAGTTTATTTCATTCGCTGTCCTACCCTTTTATCATTTCAGGGAACTTGCACCTGAAAAGACGGGTACAGCTTAGGAAACACACGGTTTCTATCACTATGATTGATACAGTGATGCATCTTCATCTTCCATCTCATCTGAATGAAATGAAATTGCTCAAGTGCAAATGATTTTAACGTACCATTTCAATGTCACATGCATCTTTGAAATTAGTGAGCACCATAGGAAAAGGGTCGCTTGGTAATAATAATAACAAGGGAGACATAAACAAACATTTATATCGACGACGTCTTTTCAGTGACGTACATTTTTTTCTCTTTTTAGCATTATTTGTTTAAATAGAGTCCGTGAAGCAGAAAATGCTATGTACTTGTTCCGCCTTTGGTCGTTGTGAATTGTTGTGATACAAGTACACTTACCTAGTTTTTAAAAAGGAGAATTGCAATATGTATCACACATTACTACACATCATTGTTATAGTCAAAAGGTAAGCGGTGGTGATGTTCTATTGGCTTTTCGGAGAAAAATGGAAAATGTTAGCGCTTCGATTGTTCCCTGATGTCAGATGTTTGCTGCTTACTTTGTTATATTTAATTATTTATGTGAAATAAAAAAGTTTGCATTTTCATTTAAGCTACAACCCAGCTATAACTCAACAATGATGACTGATATATATGTAATATGTAATTGCTGGCTATTGCCATGTAACCCATGAGAATAAAGCAAATGTCTTCGCAAAAGACAACTCGACAATATACAATTAAAATATAGTAGCATATATCATGTATCTTAAGTTAAATATGTGTGCATCATGTTACGCCTATTTTACAATTTTACTATTTATTTCCATGTATGCATGTTTATATGATAGCTTTTCAAAAACAGACCTGGTTGTTTCATGACCTCATCTTTACACACGATTACCACTTTATGATCATTCAGATCAGTTGATGATCAAACCATGTCGCACTTTAGAAAAAACAAAGTTCCGATATCGTCCTGCATGGTTTGTTTTGAAAATTTCAATTTTCTTGCCAAACGGCCTATACAATTTTATATACTTTTCTTTCAACTCCGAAATTATATGAATGAATACTCATCATCATCCATGAAAAACAAAAACCCTTTTCATTTTAAAAGAGCTCTGCGAAAAATTTAAATGTCAGATTCAAAAAGGATATATGGTTCAGCACTCAACCAACACTGTCTAGATTGACAGTCATTTCATTTACCCCTACTTTAGGAAGAAATAATACGTGCGTGAATATGTTTACACTTTTTTACTTGTAGATTTTTCACGAATAAGTAGGCAAATTTGAACGATGGAATATAACATATCATCATCTTTGTTCTCAGGTTGTAATATTAGGAGGGCCAAGAGCGTGTGAATTTCGCCGTTTATAATTTGTCACGTGTGGTTATCTTTTGGCAGTGCAAATGAGAAAATCATTCAAAGAGTTGATTGACGGCTGACTGTTGTTTGTTATGAATCAATCAACGGTGAAAATGTGCAAGGAATATAGGCAAACAAACTCAACTTTCAATTTTGATACGGACTAATTGATTCCTTTGACAAATTTAAAGTAAGTCATGTGTCTACCATCAAATGTGAACGCTCCCGGTGTTTTCCCCTAGTTTCAGGTAATTTTATTCTACTGACTACATTTAAATAATGCGAGCTATAAATAAAATGTATTGCCCAAAGGTTAGTGCAAGCTCTGGGCTTACACTCAAAGTGAATATTTTGTTATGCTCATGCCCAATGCATTAATATATTATGTGCGTGGTTTCATGCTCTGATCTGATTTTCTCTGGTATTATCAGACCATTCCATTCATAACTACCGGAATTTGTGGATGATGTGTGCCCTAATTTCTTGTCAAAGTTTTTTGAAAGTTTTTAACTCAGATTTTTGTTAAAGTTGAAGCCCGTGTTTCAATGATTTATAGCTGAGTTAGTCGCCAGAAAAACATTTTAACAATCGAAGCACAGTAGATCCTAAGAAACCCTTTTCAGGAGGCCTTAAGTCATCGAGAAAAAGTATGTTAACCGGTGCCGCGGTCAACGGTATGATGTTTATTACTTACGTTGCTCTATATTTTCAAAAGGGAAATTTAAGTTAAGTAGGTTCCGAATTATATAGCCGATTTCACCAATTTAGGTATTACTTTTCTCCTACAAATATAGAAGTGAGATCGCCAAGTAAAGAAATTTTAAAGATCCTTGTCTGTCGTTGATAATTGATAATAGCCAAATAAAATGTATATAAAAATGGTCTTTTCGATTTGCATGAAACTTTGTGCGTCATTACTACATTTTGATATGTTTATTTTATAGCCTCATTAATTCACAAATAGCTAAGTTTAAATTTAGTGAAAATAATAGAGCAACTAAAATCTCGCTTGTTTCAATGCATAAAAGCCCGAATATTAAAGCAGCTACCAATACCATTACCAACGTGTTGTCACATGTCATTAGTCACTAGTACATATGCAATTATGTGTGTAATTTACTAGACGTGCAGGCATATTTTATTACGGGTTGGTAGATCTATTTCTGGGACAGCAATTTAAGCAAAAACCAAAAGTTATTATGAATCAATGGGCCATTTTTGCCTGTTCAAATTTCAAATTTTAATGTTGGCTCAATGACCATCTCAATGAATTCAAGAGCAAAAGAAAGAATAAAAAAACTAAAGTATAACTGTAGCGAACGATACAGATACATATTCCATATATTAAATAGTGAAGACCAACCCCAAAACTAGAATCTCGTTCTCAGCTCAGTCTCAACATTGGACGAACAGACAGATATGACGAAACCGACAACTTACAGATTTTATGCTTTTTCACCTTGATTCAAGTACTTGTGTTGCCAAAATGGAATTTGGTCAGTGTACTTCCAAGTACAACGGTTGCATTAATAATGATTATGAATGGACATGACTGACCACAATAGAATGTTACTGCTATAAAATTTTAGTGCCTGCATACAATGTTTACTTAAAATGATAATTTGAAAATCAATAAAAAATGTTTATTGGTGTGCATTCCGTGGTTACCAGAAAAGTGCATCTTACACCATTTCTTAAACGGAAGCATTTCTAAAATAGAACATACAAATGAATAATGAAGATCATGAAGAGCAATAATAGCTGCATATTAAGAGCATTTTTTAGTTTTTCCCTTTTCTCTTAATACGAGCATTAACGGCATTTTATTGTTTTATATGTTCATCTTTTTTATCTGTTTTGTGCAAATGATATGACCATGTCCTTTGTCTTTTTTCAACTCTTATTCATCAAAAAAGTTCATGCTATCACATCGCTGTACGCTGTGAACCGAAACATTGAGCAGATTATTAACTTGACACGTGTACTAGGATACATGAACTGACGTACAACAATTTACGTTTATGTTTTTCAGTTTTATCTGCAATTGTGTCGGTGAAATATCTCTGTCAAATGGCGGTCACTGTCAATGTCAAGCAAAAGAATTATAAAAACCCGCATAAATATATGTTCTTCAGTTATTGATCATCTAACACATTTTCATGTATATAGTCAAATAGCTACCTAAATAGATGATGAGTAGACTATTTTGTATTTGTTTTATTTTTTGTACATTGCATGAGACTTTCTTTTTATTAGCATAAATACAATATTATAAATACATTTGAATTGTAATCAGCTTATATTACTAAACACCATAGCATATGTAACAATTGGCCAAAAAGCCTACAAAAACCTGTATCTGTTGCCATGAAGTTTCGAAATTTCATTATTAGAAAACAACTTTTTACATCTGCGGAGGAATTACTCTTAACTTTAGAAATATTTAAAATCCTACAAATACACAATAATTTAAATAAATAATAACACATTTGCCGCAGTGTTTTGATTATTCGCAATTTTTGGACCGATACGGTTCACATAAGTTACGCAGTTTCCCTCGCAAAATGTAATTCATGAAAAGCAGATCGTCGGAATGGGTGAGCAACTTCCTGGCAAAAACGGGCCTAAAACGTAAAAAATAGTTCAGCATCAAAATAAGTATTGATGAAAAATGTACAATTACAAACAATTTTAGCTTACTCCAAGTTCATGATTCTCATTTTCCACACTATTTTACATTGTTTGAATCTTGAGCAGCTCTTGTCCTCCCCACTTTTCAGAGACTCATCCTTTAGTTTTTCAATTTCTTTCCACAGCTTGGCTAAATCGTCAAGTACCTGATCAATTGTAACTGGCGCTCTTGGAGCTTTCTGGTTTTGAAATAAATTAAGGGATCTTCCATATCGTTGCTTATGCTCATATACCCCACCCTGTTTTAAGCTTTTAACGGGCATAGGTTTTAAACTGATGGGTACAATAGGAAATGCATTATCGATTGGGAAACTTCTTCCGCCTCCTCCCCCAACTGCCCCTCCTCCTCCCCCTGCCCCACCCCCTCCTCCTACTGCTCCACCGTTGCCACGATTTAGAGAATTTTGAAGCATCAATCCGAGGTAGCTTTAACAAAATAATAATATGTTTAATAATTTAAGCAGTTGTATTGACCACATAGATGTATTTTAATACATTTAAACTTTATTACGTTAGAAACGCAAGGCCCCCAAGAATCGTGAACGGATCTAAGAACCCTCCATAAGCTGAAAATTGATGAAAGTAGTCATTAAAAATACACGTAGTCACCATAAAGTTGTAAAAGTATTCGAAGAAAGAATTGTTAAGCATAAATTTTGATTTTACATGCTTGGCCATGGCCATGCCCGTGTCCATGACCTCTACCGCCGCCATGACCCGAGGCGCTCATCGCCATATCCATTTCGGCCATAGTCATGGTACCATCCCCGTTGTAAAATGATTCACTCATCATTTCTTCGGGAGCTCTCATGTCATATGAAACATGACCATATTGACTGTAAAAGTGTTATTTCCGGATTATTGTTTTAAAATTAAAACAAGATATACTATGTTAAACGATTTCTTTATACCCAGTCTGATCCAACATGCTATCGTAATCCACCGAGGCCGAGGAGGTTGGCCTTGCACCGCTGTGTTGCAAAAGTCTCAGTTTGCCCCCTCCTGGCTTCATCAGTCGTTTCTTGAAAGTTGTCAGGTAGTATTGCTGTTGTTTTCTGTACCCTTTTCCACTAGCATCAGGCTCCTGATCACTGATCAGTTCCGTTTCATCCCCCGAAGTTCTCGACTCTACCACCTCGGGCATTTTTTCAACTTTGAAGTCGCCATTAACCACTGTATGTAGAAATTTTTCCACTCCGTCTGGGGACTCCAACAAGGTTTTAATAAATTGCCAGCGAGGATCAAAATCTTCCGGTATCTTCATTGAATTCAGAACGAAGGGAGGAACTCCAATATTCTCGCTATATGGAATTAAACTTGACAGAAATCCGTTATATTTATCTGTGAGATATCTTTTCAAAGATGGCTCTAGACGTCCTTTAATATCGAGCAGCTTTTGGAGAACTTCTCTTTTCGGCATCACCATCGACGCCAATGACTCAATACCCTGTTTTGATGTTATCATCTTTCGCAGGGGCCCAGTTGTGAATGACAAAATATTGTCAATATTTTTGAAAATGCTTCCAAATACTTCTTCTCTGTTTGAAGGTTGAACTGTTACGTTGCTCGTATTTTTTGTTTCGATTTTGCTTGATGATAATTTCGGACTTGCTGTTGTTGTAGTTGTAGTTGAAGCAATGTCCACTTCCTGTGTGTTGTTAAACTCTTGTAGAAACTGAATATTCCCGTGACCATGTTTTAATTTGTTTCGTAGATGCTTTAACGTGGACAATTTCTGGCGTGCGTATTCTTGCAAATGAGATGTGGTAGAATTAAATAGCTGCGAGGGTCTGAAAAAACTCCAACTCAACCCTGTTCCATGGCTCGCAGCGACATATAATAAGCAGAGTGTTAAAACGATATAACCCGCTTCGCGCGACATATTTCGGTGGAGAATAAAAACACAAAACTATTGAGTGTCAAAATAATAATAGCAACGCACATAAAAATTTAACACGATTGGAAAAACATGTTGTAAATCCGAATACAAAATTACGACTGGTCTGTCATCTGCCTCTTTTTTCGGGCTTATTTCCTTTTCCTTTTGTTAATGGGTGTTTCTGCTGGCGTTTCAAATTGTGCCAAGATATCTTTAGCACAGCAAAAACCCTATTGACATTGAAATTTGAATCCAAATGATGATACCTTATTATTAAGAGAAGAGGCCCACCATTTTATTCATCAAAACGTGTAGGTGCATTACCTGAAGCGTAATTTAAACACCCATGCTGACACTTTTAAATTGTCATCAAATTGCCATCATGAGTTTTAAGTATCATCATATAACATGATATCCAATTAGACTTGGTCAAAGTTATTCAGTTTTAAGACATTTTTAGTAGAAATAGATGACAGTAGCAGCTGGGCTTTAAACTATAAACGCTAAGGTACCGTTATATTTCTGGCAACAAAAGAAAATGTTGAAAGTTCCTGCAGTGCAAATCACTCTTTTCTCATGCTTCAGTGTTTCTCAATGAGGACAAAGCGATAAAAAATGCAATCCGAATGGTAGACAAAAGTATTATTTAAAGCATTGTTTCGTACAATTATGTAGACGTGTAGGTAAATGTGTTTCGAAGCATCGTAACG
Organism: Entomobrya corticalis; assembly: GCA_034694325.1. Lineage (NCBI taxonomy): Eukaryota > Metazoa > Arthropoda > Collembola > Entomobryomorpha > Entomobryidae > Entomobrya > Entomobrya corticalis. The sequence goes on from JAQFYG010000008.1 coordinate 110,460, forward strand.
CCAAAGACAACTGTTCAATTCTACCATTTGTCTTGTATTGGGTAATTAAATCAGTGGATTCTCATCTTTAAATCGTTAAGGACCATCATTTAGCTGAAATTCATTAGTTTATTTAGATATAAATGGATTTATTGTCCTTATTGATGATACTTAAGTAAGCTAAACAAACAATCAATTAATTGAAATTAGGGATGAAAGAACTTTTACGAATAAAGCTAATCATTTGGGAAGTGTGAATTTTGCTCTTTGTTATGCATCGATGCAACCATGTTACTTTCTTGACATGAAAATGTACGTACGACTTACAACTTAAGTACCTACAATATGTATGTAGTACTAGTTATTGTAATAAATTGTGCATAAATAGTTTACTATTTTAAACTTTGGTTTAATTAAGCAATAAATTATAAATTTAAGATTTATACATGACAATACTTGTACTTTTAGTATACTATAAAGCAGAAGGTAATACAATAGAATAAATTAAAGTACTTTAGATAAAAATATTGAGTTTGTCATTGCATTTCCTCAGTCAATATGGGCAAATAAATTATTATTATTAAAATTTATACACTCGATATTACATTCAACCGATAAATGCGTCAATTTCATCAAAACTGTTGCATTTTGTTTGAAACTGTTTACCGGTTTGGCTATCAATTTTCCTCACAGTAGCCCCCAGCTACCAACTCCTCGCACTTTTTCGGGTTCCCCACGACTTGCTTCACTAAATCCTGTAGTTCATTCCCATTTTCAATGAAGTTGCTGAAGGCAGATCTACAAAATTACAATAAAAATTATATAATTGTAGTTTCTATTTATGGCGTCACAGCATCCTCATCCGAAGATTTTGTCTTACATAAAAACACTGCCGAAATTGGTTCTGAGTGACTTTTCAGCTAATTTTGACGCTGCAAGAGTTTCACATGCCAATTTCCGAATGCACTGATACTCCACAGGGTCTTTTTTGAATGCATCAAACCATTGTCTGACACCAATTTTCTCACTGAGATCCTTAATCGTCTTTGAATCATTGGCTATATTATCGAACCAAGTTGAGTTGGCAATCCAGTCTCCAATTTTCACCATAACTTCCGGTAGCTTCTCAGAGTCCAAGCCCAATGACACCGACGGTAAGCTGAAAGATGCCGACTCGAAGGATCGTCTCGCTGAAAACAGATAAATGACACATGGGAAACCACAAATTAGCCAACATCATGTATCACATGCACGAATCGGGATTGTATACTTACAACTTCCACCCAATAGTTCATACATAAGGGCTCCAAATAATGCCGCAAAGGCTGCAACCGCTATTATTGTGTATACATCATACGAACCTCCACTTCCACCATAAGATGATGGCCATCCCCATCCCCACCCACCGCCACCTCCGCCGCCGCCGCCTCCACCTCCTTGACGGGCAAGTACCATGCTGCTCTCCATTCTTCCTCTAGCCCTCTCCTCTCGGGGATAGTTCACCTCCATTTTCTTCCCCCTGCTATGTGCCAGGAATTTTGCTGCATTCTGTCTGCCATTCACTTTTGGGGACACCGTCAGTTGCTTCTCAGCGCTGTATCTGGGCTTGACAGATCTCCCCAATGAGTTTTGCCTCCATTGTTTCCACGCATATTCATCCCCGGTTGCTGACGACGATGATGAACACAACGTTGTTCCAAAACTGGAGAACACTACAAAGAGTATGCACGAGTATGTCACAAACAGTTCATTTGGAATGCGTCGTAGGACACATTTCCTTTTCCCACCACACAAGGTTTTCATTTTGCTTGCTCTATTTTCTTTCTTTAAATACGTCACTACCGCGACCACTACTGAAAACAACTGAAACGTTTTCGTTAATAATCAATCTCTTTTAAGTATGCTGTTTCATCCAACTCCAGGTCTACTACAACAATAAATAACAATAACATTCACTTCAGCAAACAATTTAGTTGTTGATTTTCATAACGAGAAAAGATGACTAGCTGTTTCCACCATTTAAAGCCTTTTTGTGAACAATCAATGCTGTCAGACGTAACGAATCGATGATTATGATCTCAAAGCCACGACAATCGATTCATTTTATACCTTCTCGTCAGATTCTTCACTCATCATCAGATATGCTTCAAAAGCTTTTGAGAAGAAGAAGATGAATATTATAGAGATCGATACTATTTATACTGTGTCTTCTTTAGTCATTCAGAAGAAGAAGAAGGAAGAACTTTATTTTTCATATTGAGGATAATAGAAGAAGGTTTAACCGAAGGAAAAGAGGTTTCAGGTTCAATATCAATCTTTTCGAATCTTGAGTTTGTGAGAGAGTGGTTGAGTATTGGGTTTTGTCGGCGGATATATTGCTAGAAAGCCTTGCAGCAATAGCGACACGTTTTCAAACATCGTTGAACCATTTGAGGGAAAAAGCGTTAAGACAAATATTATGAATCATCATTATCATTATTCTTGCGCATCGTCGATCAACCGAGACGGGAATTGAGACGTGGTTTACTCTGTAATTTTTACAGAAATGTTTACAACTTCCCTATAATATACATGCATGGTTAGCTCAAAACTCTCGTTAATCATAGTTGTCAGAAAGTCAGAATTCACTTCATTATTGCTACTGTTAATGCCTGGTTCCTTAAGTAAGTGCTTCAATCTTTATTTCTACTTTAAGTAATGTACATACTGAACTTGATTCGTTTATCGTCTTTATTTAGACACATAATGTGATTTGATTTATGTACCATCAATTTAGCGACATTTTAAAGCTATATTAGGTATTGTAATGTGTCAGAAGACAGCCCTCCTTTACCCTTGTCAATTTCCAAATCTATATAATTTTCGTCAGCTTCACTCCAATAGTTAGTAGGTATAGAATAAAAAACATTTTATTATATTTTTTAGTCGATTGTTACGATACGAGTACTTTCTCAGGCCCTAGATTTCATAAATTCCATTTTGCATTATGTGTTCGGTTTTTGCGGTTTTCGTCAATTCGCATTACTGATGCGCCTTGAAATTGTTGAAATGCACGTCCCTCTAGTCCCTCATGAGTAGTAGAACTTATATGACATGATATGTATGAGTAATCCATGAGCTACTGAGGAGCCAATTATCAACGTGTTTAAGCAATAGCTTGTACGGATAATGTTTTTTTAATTTTAAAATTTATTTATCATAGTATCTTCAGCACTTTCAATTATTTGACGAATTGCGTTACTGACCCAAATCACGGTGGTGGTGATGATGCTATGGATTCCTTCCTCTTTTGGGGAATCACCTTCGTAAAAGTATTGAGTATTGAACATCCAACTGCATTATTGGAATGAAACCGTGAAATCTGTGGTTCCTCTGCACTCAAGTTCATGCTCTGATTTCATCATGTTTTCAACAACAAAAATAAAAATTACCTAGTGAAAGTTGTTATTTTGCTCTTGTTGGATTATTAGAGCTAAATGCTTTGGATGGATGGGCGCTGGCGCTGCTCATATTATTTGCTGTCAATGACTCAAACATGAACATAAAAAGACATTTATTTTGTAGGTTTACCATTTTTTTAATGAGGACTTTCTAGAATTGTGTTGTTTACACCAAATTTTTTAATGTTTTTAAGTGTTATTAACAGAATTTATAGGTAATTATTTACACTGTCGTTTAAAGATATTGTTTATGACATGCATAATGTTGGGGCAAACTGAAGTACTTAATAAAAGTAGACAATAAATATAGACAGTTTAAAACAACGAGTTGTTCTGTCAGTCTGTTCTCAGACCCTAAAATTGGGGTCCACAATTTTTGGGGCCCATAACCCTAAAACTTCTTGTTAGATCCCAAAATTGTCGTCCATTATGTTAAATAACAATTAAAACACGGATTTCGAATATCAATAATAATATAATGATAGGCAAGATTGAGCTATCCTATTGGTTGAATGTTCTCCAAGAAGACTCAAATT
>JAQFYG010000009.1:0-114407 GCA_034694325.1 Entomobrya corticalis
TCAAAATTACAAAATTACCCATTCCTTCTGGTTGAAAGAGTTTAATAAAACACATTCTCATTCTTCTTTATTCGCTTACGTCGTGTTCGCAAGTTACTAAGATTGTACTCCGGCCGTGTGTCCGTCCGTCCGCGCTGTAACTTGAGAATGGTTTGACCGATTACTACCAAATTTGGTATACACATAGTATAGATCCAGGGGAAGGATCCTATCAATTTTAGGGTCTGCAGGAGCCCGTTAAGGACCTGATAAGTACCTGCAAGTGGCCATATCTGCTATAATTTGAGAATGGTTTGACCGATTACTACCAAATCTCGTATACGCATAGTATGTATCCAGCAAAAAGGATCCAATTGAATTTAGGGTCTGCAGGTGCCCATTAAGAACCTGTGATAAGTCAGTTTTGCGTTAACTTGAGAATGCGAATGGCTTGACCGATTTCCATCAAATTTTTTATATGCATGGTATGGTTACCAAGTAGACTCAACGACTCAAGTCAACATCACCAAAATCATCATAATTACTGCTCTTTACGACGCAAGTTTCCATTACTCCATTTGCATGGTTTAATTTTCTAGACATCTTCGTATGCGATCTACCCAAAGCGTCTGGACATGGACATTGGCGAAAAACAGTTCGTACAAGTTGAGGTGAAAGATGATGACCCTTTCCTCCCACTATGGATTTTCTCCAGCAATGAAAACAGCGTAGAGGTGAAAGCTTATCACAGTTTACGGGAGGGATCTTCTATTCCAAATTTGAATGTGCACAACTGGGTGATTATGAAATTTTTACCACAATCAAAAAATAACATAAATACACATTTTTCTGTATAATTTAAAATAACCGTTGTAAATTGCGTTTTCTATTAACAGAAAGTGGAAATTAGTGCAAAAGCTAACAATAAAAGTGATGAGGATGGGGAATCTTTCGTGGATGCGTTTTTTGGAGCTGATTATAACAAGATGAACGACTATTCCACCCAAATATCCTTCGTTAACAGACCTAACGCCAGATGTCATGTCAGACCTAGCTCGACAATAAATGTTCAGATAGGCTGCAAAGAAAAGAAATTGATAGCTCATGAAGACAAATATCGACCACAATGCAAGAGGTTTAGGGATAATTTTAATTACACGATACCAAAGGGAAATTATGATCCAGACTTGGCAAATTTGTGGATGGCTTCATCCAACAATCAGTCCCGCTCATTTTTCAAAATTAACCCGGAAGGAGATCTCGTTGTAACTTATGATTATGTAAATTGGGGATGTCCCTTGGAACCTTTCGCAGCAGATAAATTTATTCCTGACCTTCGGGTTATTGAACAGAACTCTGAAAACGATACAACTACTTCTACACCATTTGAGGGAAAATTCATTTTGATTGGTAGGATTATTACAAATAGTTATCTTGTCTTGATGAATTGTCTAACACTGCTGAATTTCTATGTTTATTTTTTTATATTTTGATTTAGAAATATTTGGAGCTACAGGATTTTCCTACACTAAGCTTGTAAAAGATATGAATTGTCAAAGAACTCCCCAGTTCTTAAGCGAGCAGGCAACTCGATGGAAATACCGTCAACGCTTATTTCATTTAGCTTCAGAGCGCTTAAAATTTCCAAAAAGTTCAAATGCTCTGAAGAAACTAAACTTTAAAACAGATATTAGAGGGAATCATATTTTACGCAATGATGCAATCAAGCGACACATTAACATTTGGAATCGTGGCAATTATTTGTCCTGCTATGAACCTGGTCCTAATAAAGCTACAATACCTCAAAATATTCTGAACCAACAGTATCAAGTCATGAAAGCTAGAAAGCTAGAGTATAATTTGGATGATGATATTGAGGAACTGGAAACAGAAGAATTAGAAGCTGAAGAAGAGAAAAGTGTAAGTTTTTTCATTTCTTTTAAAATAGTCGCGTCTGTACTATATTCTAATCCTTATGCTCCAAGATTTAAAAAACGCACATGCTTTTCATACAGGATGATTTGGAAGACAGTTCTCTAAATGAGATCATGTGGAATAAAGACCATCCCCGAGTGCTCTTGTTTCTGGCTGTCGCTGTTGGGGAATACAATTCATTTTGCCCTTATCAAACTATCTTTGGCGTTTCTCTCAAGACAGTTCCAGATATGGATGATTTATACAGCTTTTTGATCTTTTTGTTCTTTTTTCTGTTTTGGTTACTCCTGGTTGTTGGAGGGTATCACATTCGAAAAAGATACTTAAGGATCACATACATGGAACATGCCAAAGCTGAACGATTGGAACAAGCAGCTTGGAGTATCATTTACAGGTAATTTTGAGTCAACATAATGATAAACCCATTCATGTTTGTGGAATTGTGGCATCGGGGCTAAACACTATGTAATATTTTATGATTTTTTTAAATTTCAACTAGATATGAAAAACTTATTCATGGCAATGCAATGGACGCCTTATTTCATACAGTTCCAGAGACTGATTCCCATGACCCAACCGCTACTAAAATGAATCTTGCTGCACGAAATGCACATGACAAAAGGAGAGCGGAGTTACGCATGAAGAAAACTCACATAATGGCTCAAGAACAAGCTCGTCATGAACGGCTTCAAAAGTTATTTCAAAAACAATAATTTTAGATTTTCTTTTTTGGTTAGATTTAAATTTCTTTAGATTTGCATATTAAATATTTCAATTTCATTAAATCAAGTTTGTACAAACAAAGTTAAATTAGAGGCTGTTTGTTCAAAAATTTCTGGTGCTTTTAATTTACAGGATGTTTTCAAATTTTATTTTCCCTTTCTTTGTAATGAACATGTATTACAATAAGGCAATATTACATGTGTAGGCACATTTTGTTGTCCTATAAAAAATAAAAACAAGTACTTGACGTCCGATATATTTATTTCGATTTCATTTTTTAAAATGTGCATTAGAGAAAGCGGCCCCTTTCCTTTTATTTCATTAAGCATTCCGCAGCACTGACATTCTAAAATTAAATGGTAGCATATATGTTAAATATATTATTATAACGGCAAACCCGGGCTTATCAGTTCTATGCTAGTGTGTATTGAGTTATTGAGAATGCTTCATATTTTTATAAAGTAAAGGCGATGAAACCCCAAGTGTTCCTTGCTCACCATAAAAACTACATCTACCTCTGTGTAGCTTGAATCTGTGACTACTGTGTCAACTGTCAACATATCAGTTAATCAATTTAGCTACCGGTAACCGGTTTTTTCGTATATGCTAATAATATGGTATCATTATTACTAAAACTATCAAAGCGATCGATCAATGACCAGTTTCTACATAGGCAAAAATATAAAGGACAAAACAAAGACGAGATGGACCTTAACACACAATCATAACACGAATAGTTCATTTTTTATTACAAAACTAGAAAACAGGTACAAAAAATGTAGTACAGTAATAGTAATAAAATAATAATAATACCTCATCGAGAAGCTTTAACATCGCTGATAAACGACGATTGTGTTGTATTTTCAGTAGTGTATGAAATGCATAATATATAGAATAGGATAACAAACAAGGTTATTTTTATACACTTGCAATGTGAAAGTATACATACAATACAGAGGAAAACGGAGGGGAAATGAGAGACGATAAAAAATGCTCTAAGGTAGCGTCCAAACATTTAGCTGGTTTCACTGTACTCAGGAACGCTAATACCTTTAGGAATCTTCACGTAGCCAAATAGATGGTGGAAGCTGACACAGTAAACTATGTAATTCAAACGATAAATAATATTCATTTTTATATTTCATAACAGTGTTAGCAATAGCATATTAATTCTAGCTTAATGTTGTACCTGAAAGGTAATCGATATCATTGACTGTGATGTCAGAGGGCAGAGTCAACTCGATATCTTGTTTGTCATATCCTTGGAGTACCTCGTAACTTCCATTCTCGTCCGGAGTTTTTCTGCCCTTAACAATGGCAGCGCTATCGGTTGGGGTGCCTGTGTAAAGAAATTACCGTACATGTAATAAAAATAAAATAATATATAAAAGAATAAAATAGTGATGCTTCTTTTGTGTCTGTTACCTTTTCCGACCCAAAAGTACGCATCTGGACCAGCTCCATCATAAGAAAATTGTTTGATCAGAATAACTCTTGTATTCTTGATTATAATCTCCCCAGAGGAAACCTTATGAGCCAATTTCACAAATCCTGCAGGAATCGAAACTGGGGCAGCGTCTTCTTTTGGAGATCTCGTTTTACTTTTTATTTTGGCTCCATTAACATTTAAAGCTAATACGAGAACGGCAACAATAGTCACAGTCTTTAAAAACGCCATGTCGATAGCGGTCGGAAACTCTGATTTAAAAAAAATACCGAGACGTAGAAATACTGTTATGGGGAGAAGAGATACCGATGGCAAATGAAATGTCTCTATTTCGAGAGAAGGAAGAAAAGCTGAGTGCAATGCTGTTGCAAAACGGCAACTGACAGGGAGGAACTTGAAGAAAGTCCTACTTATTTCAATTGTTTGTTTGTTTAGTTAACTGGGCTGTAAGTGCTTTCAGACATTACAATGTAGACAGGGAACTAACAGCATGATTACTTTAAATTTATTTGACTTGACATTAGAGAACTACGACCAAATGAAAATATTGCAGTGCAAGAACAGCATGAGAGCAAACAAACGGTAATAAAAATGCAGCGTGCTGTGTCACGGTAGTACATGCTCAGGTGATGATGATGATGCATTTTAAATAAAAAGAGATTCTTGTGATAAATATATTATATTGCAGCTAAGATTTGATCATGCAAAGCTAATTGTAAGTTGCATGCTATTGTCATTTTGGATACAGAAATGAGGAAAAAAGTTTGCACTGCACATACTAACTTGAGCATTTCAATTTAATATACCTACCTATTATATTTACCTCTTGCTCAAGAGTTCTTTAACTTTTGTCAATTTCAATCTGCTCCTCCTGTTCTGGTTTTTTTGTCACCTTTTAGAGCAGCAGAGCAGCATCAGCCATGGATGCTGAATTCAGGCTGCATATGTCAGATCTATTGATTGTTGACCGTAAGGCAATGGCAAGCAGTCATTCATTGTTTATTATTACGCATGCAATTTTCAAGTTAGCAACAACAAACAATCGTACTATCGTACCATATTGTATATTGTCTAAAAAGTGTTCAAAGCATAATAGTTGATTGATTGAAGCGAAAATAAATAAAACTAGTGCAGTAAATAATTAATTATATTTTATATGTTGTATGTAGATATGAAGCTTTGTTAGTTTGAAGTGTGGTAAGACTCAAAGACCAATATCTTGCATTTGCTTGCATATCTTTTTATTTATTTATATACATTTTTATTCCTTTCCTTTTGCCCCACATTGCATTTTTGTGCATTGTGTGATATACATTGATAACATTCTGCATCTGCATGTTATTGTGCCAGCAACTATTCCATCAAGATAACAGCGAAAATTGAGCACGCTGTTTTGTATGCAGTTTTATTTGTCCATGCACTATGCAGACGAACCCAAACAAATTAATGTTACGACAAAACTAGTTGTGCTCTAAATTAAATTTCTTTCTTTGTTGCAACTTAATTACAACTTCTTTATATCTCTATCAACTATACATCTTTATTTGATCCTAATACTCCATTAGAAGAGGCCCAGCAGCATCCGGCAAGAAAATTATATACCCAATATGATGTGGTGTCATAAAAATACTGCCATTTGTACATTTCGCTAGAAAACTATTACCCTGTTACTTTGTTGCTCGCGTTTTTTTCAAAATTATTTTGAAGAAGTTTTGAAATATTAGATTTTATTAATGAATGATTAGTAGTCTTGCTCAATCGGCTATCATCAATATCAATAGAATATGAAATATCAATGCGTGCATGCAAAAAGGTTAAGCGAGCGGTCAATAAGCTGTAAAAGAATTTTTGCTGAAGGACAGTGAACGCGAGCAGGAGACGAAAAGTTAGGTAGGCTATAATATAGATTGATTTGATCTGATTACTCTTCCTCCTTCAATTATTTATATTTCGTAGTACAAAAAGTTGAGCTGAATTCACAACTATCTCAATCATTTATTGAAAAATTATTGTATGTGATATATCATAAACTGCGTATTGGAATATCCATTTCAGCATGGGTGATAAAAAGGACAAGGTTCGTACATGGTGTTGAGTTAAATAATTGTTTCTGATTACCGACAATGAATTCATAATTTTTTGATGGCTGCTGTCATCGATTTAATCAATCCGTAAGCACGACCGTGCCCAATTTGCCATTTTAACAAATAGGGCTTTAGTCAAATGCTAATTAACAAACTACTTGCAAGATTGTTAATTACTAAACTTTAAGAAAAGCTTGTAACTTTGTAACATTTTTACAATGACAAATTCATTAATCTGCTACAAATCCGACAAGTTTGTCCTTGATGGTACCTTTTGTTATCGTTGTTCACCTCCATCACAATGTTTTCATCGACTTTTAGAAAAAACGTCAATTAATTCTATGTTAAACAATGTATCTTTTAATAAAGTAACAAGTGGCAGAATAAAAAGAATATATTTGTTCATGATGACCTATCCTTATGTCAATTGTAAAAAAAATTGCTTTCTGTCCAAACTGCAAAATACCTACATGCTGTTCTGAAACATGATACAAAGTGCAAATACGTTTCTAAAAAACGTGCTTAATGTTCGAGTTGAGCAAGAAGACTCCAGGAATACAAAAAAACTTGAGTGTTGAAATACACAAGAAGTCTTTCTGGAGCTGTATAGGGTGGGAAACTCATGGTCATGTTAGAGAAGCATGCAGGCGGGGCAAAATGTCTCATTGAACCAACCCATTGGTTTTTCCAATGCCCGAAAATACGAAGAAAATTTACAGGTTTATGTGGAAATACAAATGGCATAATATGAGGGTGACGATGATGATGATACAGCGCATATGTATCTCCAACTCGTCTCGCTATTGCAGAATAACATGCTGTTATATCCGGAACTGTATAATATCAATGTTGTGATACTGCAAGCCAACAGCGTGGAAAAAAAGGAATTCACTTTTCTCTTTACATTTAAAAAGCCAGGCAGCATAACAGCAGGGCTTGAGTTTATCACACAAAAGCTCTTGATAATGGGCTAGTCCAGAACGTGATGATGTACCAGTAAAAGCTCCCTGTTTTCTCAGATATTCCGCTTGTTCTCCATTGCACTCTGCTTTTTCAGCTTTCGCTCTTCGCTCCTATTCCACACACACAGACAATAACAGAGAGAGTACATAGCTGGAGGAAGAAAGTGGAAGGGGCAAAGCAAAAGTATCCATGCATGCAGCAGCTACTCCTTCCTTCCTCCGGGGTTATTCCAGCCATCATCACAACCAAGCAGCAGCAGACTTTATACAGAAAGCAACCAAACCTTTTATCAGTTAACAGGACATGCCGCAGTTTAGGAAAAGTAAATACATAATCTCTGATCTGTTGTGTGAGGAGTCGAATATGACTGACTGATCTACTACAAAATAACCAACAACATCACTACAAACTGCTCTGGAGTTTCTCTTGTGGTGAAAAATAAACTCATGTGTGTGGACAAAGTTCAGAAGGATTCATACTTGTATAACTTTCAGTTTGTATCATTTATACTTGTGCACAACACGCGAACACTTACGCAATAAACTTCCCGAGTAAAAGTTTCTCTTTCAAGTCTTAGGTCTTGCAAGTTTCTGGAAGAAAAAACTGACACTTACAAACCAAAGAAGAGTAAATAATCTGCTGGTGGAGTGACAGTGGACCTACTTTGCAGACAATTGAAAATCCCTTGATCCAACTCTATCATACTTTGCTCACTTTTCATCTTCGTCTAATAGTATAACATCTTTGCAGTATATGCATTGTGCAAGAGAATAATATAGAGTTAGGCAGAGAAAGTGTAGAGAAACGACTATATACCTATATAACATCAAAAGTCTTTAACTTTATGCTGTGGTGTTTGGTGGAAGTGTAAAAACTTTCTTTTTCCTTGTCTCCTGTCTTCTCGGGGGAAGAACTTTTGTCAGATGAATGGTCAAGAAGATGTGATGTGTGGTAGAATATTTCTATTGTACTTTTTCCTTTACTACCATTTCCTGTAGCATCCATCCCACCACATAAAAAATCTGTTCTACTGTTTTTTTTGGATGGTGAAAAGTTTATGAGGGAGTGCTCAAGTTAGTGTAAGCCAAATTACTGAAATGTTGTATATTTGACAAGAACAACATCTTTTGTGTATTTGAAAAGTGGAACTACTTACTACCTACATGTACCATAGTTGTAATTAAGGTACAATTCAACCTTACATTTCATTTGTGTTGAACTGACAATGTGTGCTGCGCTTGTCGGTGGTGGAGCTGGTGAAGCAACAATGGGATCTCCTTCAACGCATCATCCGCATCCTGCATTCACAGCGATTGGACTTCGAGGTTCAATGTCAAGTCAGCATGGACCACCAGCCGTCCCTCCAAATAATAATGGTCCGAGCATCCCAGCAGATTTAAACAGACCAGAACCGCCTCCTGATGTCCTACTGGCACTACTTTCTAGGAACCGAGCTCTGGAAGGTAGTAATAACTTTTACAAAGATTTTAAAAAAGTGTTTCTTATGCACAAATTAGATAAGTAGAAATGGTGTTTGATGCAGGCTCTTCTATTTTAGTATAAGATAATGTGTATGTGGAAATATAAATAAGCGTTAATTGTTTTAACTGAGGACCAGACATGTGCTGCAACGTCACATGCATTCATATCTCATTGTATCTCCTTCCCGTAGTTTTGTATCAACATAATTTAATTACATGCAAACTGCAGGGAATAGGGAATTACTTGCCCCATGGTGTATTGCTTTGATGCATCTTGCCTAGCTTTTTCCGTCACTTTACCTTTTTCTCCGCTTGGGAAAACACAAAACTGCGTCACCGTCACCCTCTTTCACTTGTGCTTTCCATATTATACGATTTGCGCTATCCATCTATAACGTAATTATGTTTTTTGTGTGAATAAGAATAACTTTATCATGATATATGTGCGTATCATTGGTACAATCGCTTTCTCTTACATTCACACAGTGTGTTTGTGACTTGTGATTGTGCTTTTTTCCACTCTGCCTTAGCAAAAATTCGGCAACGCACACACACACAAAGTGTTTGTTGGCTTCCCACAGAGAGTAAATCTAATTATAATCAAATTATAAATGAATTATGCCCTCTGACCCGATACACCACCCGAATAACTATCTCTTAATAAAATTACTGGATGCACATAAAATGTTCGAAGAGAGACAGGAGTATGATTAAAATTCAACAAACGGGGATGATGTAAAATAAACAAAAAAAACGTCTCCTCTATATTTTTAGTTCAATGCTAGATGCACTTTTGTTTACACTCTAAATGCTGAAATACGACATTTTTATGCTTTCATTCAAAATATTCTTCTACAATAAAATCTTATTTTTGCTACATCATAAAAAGATTCTCGTATAATAATAATCAAACATTTATTAATTTATGATTTAGGAAATGAATGTTATTTAAAAATCAAAGTTAATTTTTCTACGTATAAAAGAGATAAAATTGCAATTACTCAGTCATATCTTATATGTAGCATCCTCAATTTACATTGTACCTATTTAAATGTATAAAATAGCAAGTTACAACAACAACAACAAAACCTTAAATATAATATAAATCCATGTTGCCGTTGTTGTACCCTTTGAGTAGCCGGAAAAGAGCCACGTGCCATAGCGCATGCAAGGGATGGGGATGTCCACGGTTTTAAGGGCCTTTGTATGAAATATCCTCAACAATTCAATGTTCTCCATTGTTAAGTTGTGAAAACATTTTGGTATATACGCTTCCGCTCCTCTCCCTCAGAGGATTTGTAATACATTTCCGAGATAATGACAAGTTGCAACTGCAACAACTGCAAGTAACATTGTTACAAAAACATAACAAGCCGGTGTGCTGGTACAGGATAATCTACATGTGGCTTGAGGAAGTGCATAACACACGCTTACAAAACTACTCTTGAAGGACCCTAGAAATTATTGAGAAGTGGCAATCTTTTGGAAAGGCCTTCGCTAATGGTGGACACGAGCCGCATATAATGCTTTGTGTGTTGTTTCATTAATATTCCATCAAAAAGTGTTTATATTCATGTTCATGTACCAAAGTTTAAGTATCTAACTGTCTGGAATTGCATTGAACATTTTACAACTTTCACACAATCCCACCACAGCTACAGCATCGACACAAAATCTATACGAAAAAATAATATCATTCTAATTTGTTATGCCTTTTGTTTTGATCAATATTTAATGACTGTAATTAATGGGTGCTGCCGATGTTAAGCTCATCGTTGATCGTATGTTTTAAACGTGGGAATATACCAAGCTTGCATGAACACTTTTATGTACTTATTATCATTTTTCTTCTCTTTTTTACAAAAAGTACCCAGTGCATTTCCTCAAAATGAAGGCTTATGTTTATTTAGGAAAGGAAGTACTGGCAAATTCAGGAACAACAAAAATTTAGCAAATTCTTTTTTTTTATGTTATCAGTCCATCAATCAAAATTACGGATCTGATCTAAAATACTAAAAACAGTACATAAATTTTGAGCAATGTTCCTGAAATAGTAAGTGTTGTGGGCTTGCCTTTGCATCGCGAAACAGTCACCTTACTCAGTCAGCCAGTCAGCCCACAAGCTCGTTTGAAAGAATCTATTATTCATAAGACAATACCCTCATTTTTCATACAATGTGCCACGTAACTTGTACTCAAGGGAATTGGTACGATTCAACTGTGTTCATGTCTCACGTTCTGCTAACCCTTTCAACCACGGAGCTTTTTCTTCCTTTACCGCATATAGCTGGACTACATGAAAACTAAATCATTTTACACACATGCCAATAGTAATATGCACTAGCTTATGCCATTTTTGACACTCGCTTCAAAATCATTGGAAACAAGGTTAACTTCATAAAATGCAACTATTTACTTTTAACTTTTTTATTTAAGAAAAATGATAAATTCATGGTGTATTTAATTGTAAATTCTTTACACTGCACTTAACCGCAATGACAATGATTTTCCCAATAGATGACAACATGTTACATATATACTAAACCATAAACTTTGTGTTTTTAAACAATGTCGTGGTTCGGTATTATTCGATACATCAAGCATATTATGCTTTAACCACATGAATTCACGACAATGAAAACAAAGAGTATCAAGTGGCATTATTTTGTACAGGTGTGAAATGAAAAAAGAGGGCTGCTTGTTTGTGTGATTTTATTCAAATGGTATAAATAAAGTAAAACTTGAAACTTGTCATGCTCGGCACAACTTATAACTATAATTCTGACGTCCTGTGCAACTGTTGGGGCAAAGGGCAACAGGTGCTTCCGGCTTCCTGATATTTTTGTTTGAATGAAATCAAGTGCAGTTTTAGTTGCAGTATTCGGTAATAATGTCCTTGATTATATAGCTCATATCTCCAGCAAATCACATTATCGAAAGCTTAAACTGAAAGCTGCCAGAATTTAGACTCAATTTGGAATTAAAATCGATTGAAGCAATTTTAGTAATAAACTACTCGTTTATTGTAATCAATAATTAAATTTCTGTCATGAATTCATTATTAATTGGAAGCAAAACGTTCTACTGTAAGGAGGATTGTTCCAAGTTAGTTGCATTAAGTAGTTTTGAATGATATTTTTGGTTAGAACGTCCTTGTCAACAATAATGTCAATAATACTTTAAAAAGATGATTGAAATGTAACTGCATTGAAAAATTGAAATATGAACATAATTTTGTGGTGCTGAGAAACTCCCATTCTCATTTTAAAATTATAAAGAAGAAAAAATTAATCGAAAAGAACATGAATAATACTTACAAACAACTTTATCATTTATCATTCGAATGAACACGCCTTTTAAGTATTTGGAAAATTTAGATGTATGAATTTCAGAAAACTAGTATTTTGTATGTCATATTATTATATTTTTACTACGACGGTACATGTCACTCAAATGAAAATGACGAAATCTACCGATAGTTTTATGTATAAATGAAAAGCTCTTTTGCTTGTACATCGTTATTTCATTTGTACATCAAATAGAAATTTCTAAAATAGAAAATTATTACGTTTCTTACCACTTTAGAATAAAACCTAGTAGAGTTGCATAAAACCACATTGAAACTATAAAAAAAGACCAATGCCTTTGTATTTTTTCCAATTTATGTACTTCACATTTATAAAAACTGTCCAATTTTGTAACGCCCACTCTCTCATGTAACAATCCGCCTTTTGTGGGCTAGTATTTTTAATTTAAACTGTCTGTGATAAGTAGAGTATGTAAATATTGAAAAGACGTATTGATGCTTTGATAGAAGTCCATTGCTAAAAGGACTGGTTTATTGGATTGGGTGAAAAACCGAGCACAGATCGATTTTTAATTTGGATTCACTGATTAAAATTTAACAAAACATGATGCTTCTGGCCACCGAAGCAGAGACCACAATCATCACATTATTCTGTAGACTACTTTTGACTGTCGTCTTGATGGTGGATATACAAACTACGAAATTACAATAGAATTGTACATTATGCGCCTTGTTGAGTCAGCAGAGATACAACTTTATGTTTTGAAAACCAGCTCATGCATAAATGTTTTTTTGCCCTTTTCAAAGTTTTCTTGATAGAGAAAATTGATTGAATGGCTTAGTTTTGCTCGTAAATTACTTGTCTTTTTTCTTGATTCTAATATAGCCTTTTGTATATTCTATGTTTTATTTCATTTCAGTTTACATTGTACCGGAAATAAATAGTAGAAATCAGTAATCATTTCTCCCTCTACAACTGAATTGGAATCATAAAAAAGTAATTATGCATTCAGCAAATCTTTTGTTATTCTTTGCTCATAGAAAATTAAGTAGTGACCAATGTCCATAAAAGTTTGAAATATCCCTTTCTATGAAATCAACTACCCTCGAATTCACTTTTTGTTATTTGGAGGCAACTGCTAATTAAAAACCTCGAAGAATACAACACAAAAACACAAAAATAGCATACATAATTGATATGAAGCTTTACATGGAGCTAAGGAGGGATTGTATATCTGTTTAGTCATTTCATCTGGTAAAGAAATTGTACGGGTTTCTTAAATACCTTATTCCTTCGAATTCCACGTCATATCCATACCTAATATCTGTATTGACATTGTTGAGGGTTGATTAGGTTGATAGCAAATAATTCGGTTCTCGGCACCAGTTGAGAGTTCCATTCAGTGATTATGAACTTTTTGAGATTACAGGCAACATTTCCATTTCAAAGGGCCTCGTCAGATTAGATCCGTAGTGGCATTACCGGTATTATTACTACTGTTCCGTGGAAGACCTTCAAAATATTCTATAACAATGGGTTCGACATGAGCTTAGAACTCGATTGAGTTACTAACACCCAACTACGAACAACCAAATGTGTAAATAGAAAATAGAGAATGTGAAAGTGAAATGTATTTCTTTGTCGAAGCACATACATAGCACATAGCGTACTATACATAAATATAAAAATATAAAAAGCTCACATTATAAAGCAGGAACACACACAGCAACTTTGAATGATGCATTTCGTAGAAATGTAAATATACGTGATACCAGAAAAGGGAAATTTTTATTATTATTGTTGTTGGTTATGGATAAAGATCCCTATTTTTCACGAACATAATAATCATCACGATAATAAAACTTGACAGAAGGGACTTGGGACGATGCTCTCCTCTGCCTGATGTCTACTGCCAGCCTGTTTCAAAGAGAAGAGCAGAGTAGTGAATCGCATAAAAAGGGTCCAATATTTCTATGGCTTGACTTTTAGAGACTTTTACTCCAGCGTGTCATTATCAGCCATATGTTTCGATATTTTCATGCTCCTCTTTTTTGTACATATGTACGAACAACTAAGCTTAATGGATATGTGTAGAGTTTTATACGAGGAGAAAGAAGGATAGAAAAAGTTGAGCTTTATGGATATATCTTCTTGGCACAATAACATAAATACGGTGTAGAATAATAAAATTAAGTGATACATGCAAACCCGAAATCTGATGATCTCCATAAATATATTATAACTTTGTGGCCGTGACTTACAAAGTTTTGTGCGTGATAGTGTACACCTACAATATAATATGATATGTTCCTTTTTATCTGATGGCGGAGAAAATAATGGATTGGTGTAAGTTCTTCCAATACTTTTGGCTTGCTAATCCTCCCTGTAATAACGAGAGTCCTAAATTTATTATGTGTGCTTGCTCGATTTTATGTAATATTCAATAATAGATCTTTATCTCTGCAACATTTTATACTCATTCATATGCAAAACTACAAAAAGATTTTAAGTGAATAATATTTCAAATGTTGCTGTTTTGGGGGCGTTAATGCATACTTGCTTCTAAGGGAAATATTTTATCCCTGAAAAAGGCTTATCAAATAAATACCACCATGCTTATTATTTCTGCTTGTATAGCTGCCAGTCATATAATCAGATGTCCCACAAGTGCTAAATGTAGCTCATGATGATATTGACACATACCAGCAGCAGCACCAATAATAATTGATTATGAGTTCTTTGACTGCGTTGATGCGGTAAAAGAGAAAAGAGATATGAATATGATATGCTATGTAGCTGGTATAGAAAAGGAGAAACCTTTCAAGGCACTTTTAGTTAAGTCAACCAGTACGTGTGTTTGATGTATTCCAGTCTTTGTAGGACGCGAAAAGAATTTATTTGGAGGCTGTCGGGAGTTCATTGTCATTATAATTAGTGGCAGTAGTGGTTGACATGAGGTTTGTCCACAGGTGATTTATAGAACATTTGACACATTTTGATATGTTTTGATACTTTTAAGCGCATTAAAATATTAAATGATCATTATATTTAAAACATGCCATTTGGTATGAATAACTTTTGGGAACCGGAGAAAATCTTCAAATCGTTACTAAACGTTCGGAATAGGGTTACATTCTTTATTTTTTGTTCATATCCTATCATACTACTACTCAGTAATAATAATGTCGATCGGGATGGGTGATACTGGATTAATAAATGACAGTATTGTTGTATTTGATTTGCATTTCTCATATATATTGTAAAAGAAAGTATATAGGCATGTTCACAATCTTGACATGGCTGCTAAATGGTCACACTTAATTTTTAATGTTGACAACTAACTGTAAAACTTGAATATGAAAATAAAAGAATGAGAGAAAGTTTAGTTGAATCTGGCTTTACCAATTTTTGTTGGAAAAGGCGACAATTTATATTCTTTCCGGAAAAATCCGAGAGGTTGAAAAAAGGGAAAGAAAATGTTGAGAAAGGGCCGAACCGAAGAATTCGGGTTCCTCCCTGAAAATGGCAGTGGGTAAGCGAACTTGTATCTTTTACTTACACTAGCTGTGTGGGTATTAAATGAATGCAGCTATGTACATTATGATATTACACGTAGGTATGTATGCCTCTCTTCTATCTTCTTTTCGCTGTGAAGTTACGCTCGAAGCACAACCTTTTTTCTCTATTCATTCAACCACATAGTGAGATGTCCGCAAGAAATGAAAAGGAAGCAATAGCAAGTTTTTTGGGGAAGTAAAGTTTTTGAGGGTGTTTTACGGTGACTACTCTGATGCACATTTGAGATATGAACATGCTCAGGTTTTCCTTTACGTGAATGACAACTGAACATTATTATTATGCATGCACTGTAATATTTATTTCAATCTCTCACAGAAATGCTGCTGCTGTTTTGACTCTTTCCGAGTAACTCGCCATATTTATATGCTTTTATACTTGCATGTGCTCATCATGGTGTAAATATTTTTATTATATAATCTGAAAACTCTTTCATTTTTAAGGTATTGCCTAAAATACTAAAAGTAAAGATACTAGAGAAGAATGTTTGTTTATCTATATAACAAGTTTCTACATTTCCTTTCCCTTGAAATTTCTCTCAACTCAAGTAATATGTGCAAATGGAAATAAAGCTGGTGTTTGCGAGGCTTCTTTCTCGGGAACAAGAAAGGAGTGTGTATGTATGTAAATGTGAAAGGAGAAATAAAATGCGTACCTTTAGCTATAAACTGTGTAAATGCAACGATCGTATAAGTGTATAAAGTTTTACACATTATCATTGATCATTTGCTCCTATGAAGTATGCTTACTATTGTGTATAGAGTATAAAAACATGACGATGGCATCAGAAAGGCAGTTTGGTAAAAGGAACCCACCCACTTCAATCTTCTTGATTAGAAACAGCAGGGAAACTCGAGGGTGTCGAATGTTAGCTCCGCTTACACACACGGACACACACACACTTTCTTCTCTATTCTCTGCTACTACTTTTACCATGTTTCTTTGTAAATATGCCTACATTTGTACATATTTGTTCATATTATTCATACGCCAATGATATTTTCGGCACCAGAGTCTCTTCTCCTTTTTTGTCTGCATAATGGCCCAAGTACAAGTGCTTACAACCATTACGAAGAAGAAAAAAATGTTTCACTTTTTTATTCAGCTTTCATCCACTCACTACAAGACATTTGTCAGAAAGACAGAGAAAAGGAGAAAGAAGGAAAATTATCATGGATGACTGATTCCGAAAGCATTCTTTTCTAAAATACATTTTCTTTGTTTAGCTGGTATAATGTACCTCAATAACTCATATCACTCAAAATTTGGCCATGTTTTCTTAAATATACAACTATTATCATCCATCAGTTGTATCTTGAGCTATCTTTTGCAGGTTTTATTTTAGTCTACAATAAATTTTAAGCAAATACAAAGATCAGTCGACTAAACGCTTTTCACTGTTATAAACATGAAAATTGTACAATCGATTTACGCATGTAGGTATATATATCAAGGAGTAAATTTCTCCATTGTATGCTATCATATACATTACAAAATTCTCGCCAATTTGACATTAGTTACATGACTATAGCGCGACTACTTGGCATAATTTATTCATGAGAAGTGCGTTGTTATATCCTCCATCTAACCATTCATGTATAATGAAATACGTACCTACCTGAAACGAAGAATGTGTCTTCTTTTCTTTGATAACTCTGGCATTGTGCTTGTAAGTTTTGCATAATTCATGCGATGGTTGTTGTCAAAATGTCAGATCGATCATTTCCTATGTAATTCCCAAGAGACTTCAAGAAAGCACAAGTCTTGCTTTCCCCACAAAAGGGAAAAACGGAGAAACTTAAAATATATCTTATTCTTGTCGACCAAACTAAAAGTGTGGTTCTGTTGCAGTGTGCAACCACTACGTTCGAATGGCTTATTGATACTTATCACGTAGCATACATGGATCAGCAGAAAGCAATATGTGTATATTTAATTTGCATTTTCTCGTCAATAGTTTGTAGCTTTTATAAATCAATTATTGTACAAATCTTAACTATAACTCATACTGATAATTGTAATTATGATAGTTGACAATTATTGTTGGTAGATTTCTTCTTAAAAAGTACACCAACTGTTAAAATAGTGTATAGCAGTATAGTTTTTGAAGGAGTTGAGAGTTGAGATGAGTGGAAAGAAAAAAGAGGATTGTTTTGTGTCAAAAGTATAAGATAATCAAAAAGTGAAATGCAGGCCATATGCAACCCCATGCATCACGTCACAATAAAGCTCTACATTCATTCTGGCTTTTTGGAGGTTTTATTCATTCTTTCTTTCTATCACTTGCAAGTTTTACTTTATGTAGTTCAGCTTTCAGCAAAGAATATTGTTGGCAATCTGTCTAAAATAAATATACATCCAGCAAAAAATATAGTATACAACGTCTGCATATATATACAAACATATATGCCTACACAACATTATGCTTAATATCCTTGAAGCCAAAACAACATCAGAGCATAAAGGGCTGCTTTTGTTGTCGGGAAAAGTCATTAGACTAATGACGGCACAGAGGGGTTTCCTGCATTGATCTGTCTGAGGAAGCTTCTGGCCCCATCCGCGTCCTGAATTTGTTTTGAAGCAGTCAGGTTTCCTCTCAGCTCTGCTCTAAATATAGTAACAAGCAGCCCATTTAAACCAGTAGACATGAAAAATAAAACTCGTAAACTTTTAGTTGACATATTCGGAAATAAATCTTTGACAACGTCTTGAAACAATGCAAAACAAAATATCTATTTATGCGTTTTCAAAATATTCCAGAATTTAGCTGCATAATCAATGCATTTTTTCAATCATGAGCGAAACAAATGTTCAATATTAGCACGTGTATTCTGCTTTATTTTGACCAGCATAAAGTTGTAAATAAAATATTAATTCCTTTCTTTTTCTAACTCTGTTAAATCTACCTTTGCATGTTATGCATTACATTGGTGTGGTCATCAGAAAGGAAAGAGGGAGTACCTGCAATAATCTTTACCCATGCATGATATCAGGTGATAAAATCTTGCGTTCTAAAAATGAACAGATGAGCAAGAACTGGAATTGCCCATTACAAACAATTTTATGAAAGGAAGATCAGTGATATGAACGCACGAACATGCATTGCAACAACTGGAAATTATTCAATTCAGGCGAACATATAACTAGCTGTCATGAACGCAATACTGGAAGTACACGAATGGATGGTTACACAGTATCCTCAAAATGGATCAAAATATAAATTTAATACATTTTTAGTCATCAGGACACCGGGAGTCATTTAATAAATTAGAAAATTATATCCATTTTACTGCTACGCCAAAAACTCCATCTCAATGGCAAAATTTAAAAATGCATCGTGAAAAGGGTTTACCGAGGGGCAGGTAGGTATCTATATTTACTCATTCATTGAGTGAGGGCTTCAAGGTATAATGCAATCCACTGGGATGGAGGGGGGAATGGGCTATATAAAAATATTAATCCATTCTCCTCATCTAAAGCTGAATTGTAAAAGTGTGCTTTTCTGCTCTTATTGTTGTAGATTTGCGCCCATTCATACCTTACCGTCTGCATTAGCTCATTATTACATAGATTTCGGATTTTAAGGTATCCCCACTAACAAAATCAACAACTGTTTTAAAAGCTCTTTTCTTTTCATCATGATTCGTGCTTCGTGTTTTTTCCTGTGTCCTTCTTTAGCTTAAACATTTATGGTCATTTATTATTAGACCATGAATCGTGAGCCATAAAACAACCTACCCTAATATGTGCCGACGTATTGCATTATCGTTAGCGTTATCAGATTCAGAAAGATGAGTTATGTAACACCTGTTCCTTTATTGACGGCACGAGTTCCAGCTTTAACTTCCTAATATATTTCTTTTTCTGCGTCACGCCATAAAGTTTTGTATGGAAATCTTTTTTGTATTTGCCAAAGTCCACTACAAGCATCTTCAACTTTTCGTATCTCCTTTCATCGCAAAAACTTATTTTCACTGCAAACAAAATGTCACTTCAGCATCCAGTCAATCGAACGAATAAACCTGGGAAAATCCTTTGGCACTCATCTCATTGTTAAATTCATATAGTTTTTGGGAAAATACAGATCTTATGCTGTTCAAGTATAGGTAAATAAATATCTCTCATTTCTTTATATGAATGTATCAGGTATCTTTGCACTTGATCTGGTTGATCTGATAATCTGATCTCACTTGTTGATAGAAAATTAGTGCACCAAAGGGACTCGAGAAAGAAAAAAGTGATATAATAAAAATAATGTCCCTTTTTTACTTCTCTCCGTGAAAGGAAGCAGTCATGCTTCCCTAACATGTCACTCGATGCAAACAATGAGATAATCAAGCAGCTAAGTGCCATGAACATTATAACAAACTCCCAATTCCCTGATGCTGCTAATACAGTCTGGTAGTCTGGGGTGGTGTAAACATTTAAAAAAGCTAGTCAAGTACCCTTGTCGTTGAATTATTATCGCTTAAATGATTGTCTCCCCTTCATTTTCCCTATAGGAAGGATGACTTCTCTTAATGTAATATTTTATTGTTGTTTTACCATTTGAGTACGTTGATCTTATATATGAACATCATCAAGCTCATCATCTATACGACAAAATCAAGTAGCGAGTGAGTGGATGAGTAATAGAGTATATAATAATGCATTCATGCTTTAAAGCTTTGTATGCTTAAAAAACGGATGTCCCTTTTTCATGTTGTCCCATCGTAGTTGATATTTGTCTCTGGATGCCACTTCAAAATAATCCGTCAAGCAGTAGTGATGATCGCAAAGTATAATATTTCATTAGTGTAATACAAGATACGACAATAGTGTATTCATGACATGAGAACAGGAATAAATATGTGAATGTCCTGAAAGGGTTAGCTTTTTAAGTCTTTTTAAAATTTGCATTACCCTTTTGTTTACTTTATAAAAATGAACCAGTTGGGACACCAACAGTAAATATTTAAGTTAGAACGTTGGAGAGTCATATATCTCATATTTCGTCGAGTTAATCATAACGACAGGTTTTTTGTCGTAGACTTTGACAAAAGTATATATGATTTAGTAACTTCCCATACAAATTTTGATAATCTTTTATTTTCTTGTAAGAAATATATTTTTTTAAAGTCAATGATTTTAACTTTTGTATGGTATTTTAAAAGATTTAGCGTTTTATTTGGGTGTTTTATATCTTATATTTAAATTGACGAAAATGTCACTCCTTCCATTTCATAAGTTTTTCAGTTCTCACAATCCTTTACCTCACACTTCATTATGTTGAAGAGGCATGGGCAAGGCCACTTTGTAATGCTGACTGACAATGGGTTATGACACGTGAGTCACACGCGACCAACGAACGACTGCGGAAATAAGGCAAAGAATTTTGCATTATGGAAGTATAAACAAATCCCTTTGAAACCACCAGTGAACCACACATTGCACACGACCGATCGGCAAGCAAAGCCGCGTGCTCCTTATAATAAATGTTTTTCTTCTTAAAGCTTTTTAGCTGTTTCTACTTTTGCATAAAAACTACAGTATATTACTGAAAAAGGGGATTTAAAAAATACATATTATTTTCTCTGTAAAGGTACGGTTTGTTTTGGAGAAAAGCATCATCTAAATATTTTGTACAATTAGTTAGCATAATTTGTTAATGTAAAGGGTGATGCATGTCTGAATTGGTAAATTTAAGGTGTAGTTCCGTCCTACATTATTTCGCAGGAACTGCTTTCCGACACGTGGCCAGGAAGTGAAGGTAGTACCAACACCATTTTTAAATCGTTAGGTCCAAAAGCTCATTGTGTTTGTGTCAACAACCGACCACATTCATCGTGGTGACCACCCCACTGATTCTAACAAATTTATACTTCCTGAACAACGAATGTGTTAAAAGTAATAATTTAACAAATTATATTGTTTATAAATGATGGGAAAGTTGTACCGGATATACGGGTAAATCAATCTGTGCATTGCTGAAAAGGAAAAAGTTCTGGAAAGGCGGTTACAATCATTATAATTTGTAACTGTATCAGAAATAATAGTCTGTTGCTGCGGAATAATAGAGAATAAAAACCAAATTATATACTTTCATTTCATTAAATACTTATACATTTCTTTTAAAACGTTTCATTAAATACTTAAAAAGCTATGAAGGGAACAATGTGCTTTTCCTGAAAGGTAAAGAAAGGAAGAACGAGATTCAACAAAAGTAGGAATAAAAGCAAAGCGAATAGTCCCAAAAGATTGAGAGTACACGAACGCATAACTACGTATAAGCCTTTGCTTCTCTCTGCATTTGCCAGATAAATGAAGTATAAATTGAATCTGAATCCCTCTGAGACCTCGTGAAGAACATACTGTACATTTGAAAAAGAAGAGATTGCATATATAAACGAATGAAAAATAACAAAACAGGATGCCAAAAGGCAAGTCAACAACTTGAAAAGTAGATATAATGAAGAGACAAAAGAGACTAGAAAGCAAAGCCGATGTGGTAGTGGTATTAAAAAAGAAAGGGATTTTTTTCTACAAGAGTGCATGAAAGTATGAATCTACATAAAAAATTAGACATGCATATGTGTAGGCATTTGAAGTAGAAAGCCTATTTGTCTTACAGTCAGGGAGAGAGATGTGTTTTTTGTAGGTACCCGAAATTTTCCCTAATTCTGGGGGTACGACCAACTGCGTTACTTTCAATGGCAAACAGTTGACAGGAAAATGTTGAGGCTGCTTTCATTTATAAAAGAGAAAAAGACGAAAATCACAATCTTGTACAAATTACCTAAGAGAAGTAGTATGCATATTATAATAATATTTCAGTGATCCTCTTTGTCTTTTTCATGCTTATATTCGTTTGCCTGCCCCATTTAACTCTAACTCCGCTTTTTATAGAAAATGTTGTATTTTTGTATTGTTCTGTTGCTTCAAATGATAAACTGCTTTCTAACTATATATTTACGATTAGTGTACGGAGACAAGATATGCACTATGTAAGTCTGCCGTCCTCAGTAAACTTTTTCTGTGGAGCATTTTCATATGATTTTCCAGTTGTCTTATTTACTTGCCAGCCTTCCAGTCTCAGGAGACCAAAAAGACGAAACACAGGATCGATGTACGCTGGTAGAAAGTAGTCGACTAGGAAAAATCATGATAGGTTGAGTTGAAGTGGGAATTTTAATGAAATTATAAAGGAATAAAATAAAATAAACTTGGATGGTTATATATTGCTGGTACATACGTGTACAAATAATATACTTTTGTATGTACATTTATATACCATTATTAAGTATCCCTGAAATTCTTGCCTGCGTTGAATATATATTCTCCTGAACAAATACCAAACATACATATATGTACCTAGCATGTATCTAAAATTATTACCAGAAACTGAAAGGATTTTTTATTTGAACTTCCTGATTTGGCTTTGGGAATAGGGATAAAAGATAAAAAATGTAAGCAACAAGGTTGAATGATGCAGTACATGTAACAACAGAACTCGGAGAAAATTCTGGAATATTAGCTTTTCACAATTTTATATCAGCAAGTCATCTTGCTGTTGTGTTGATGACGATAAAAGTATGAATATAGTTTAGAGAAAAAAAGATGAACAAAAGTCGACCAGTTCATTCACTGACAGAGGAGTAAGCAGGGATGATAAAGAAGAAACCCGTTGAATAGCAGCCTGTTGTACTGTGGCAGTAGCTTGTTGGCACATATTAATTCTTTCATGGTACATAATATTCACGTAAATCCCTTGAAGGGCTTAAGAGTAGGGAGCTTAGAGCTCATCCTTCCACGTAAAGAGTATTATTCGTGATGATGATCAATGTGCGTGTGTGCACTGCACAAATGCTGGATGAAGGAACGGGCATTACTCATCGAAGCACAGTTTTTACAGAACAACAGTTTCACAGTTCTATTGTTTATGTGCTAACATATATTCACTTTATACAATTTTGTATGACACAAGTCAAATAATTTCGATGCGATTTTTTCTTAAAAATTAAAGCAATAATTGAAATGCATGGATTTTTTGCAATGTGGTTTACGCCTTTCTCAATAAATGTAAATGCGGATGTTCACTGTGCAAAACTCTCCGTTTTCATCTCATTTTGCCAAAAAAGACAAGTATATAAGCATTAGTTTTTATTTTCATTGTTTTCTTGATCCTGATCGTGTCGTGCAGCGAGCATTTATTCATGCAATGATTACATGACAGATGACACCCAATGCTTAAAATAAAGAAATGAAGGAGGAAGACTGGTCAAAGGCATATATATTTACCTGTCGTATCAGGCAGACACAACATAGCAATAATAATCTTACCATCGAAGACTGATGTGTACATTGAGAACATTATTTTGCTGTTGTTTATGGGTTAATTTTGCATAATGGTTATATGGTCAGATTTTCAGTGAGCGATTAACATGCTTTTCATAAAGAATGGTATGTTTATTTATATGCCTAATAAAATAAAGTTTTTAGATGACTGAATGAAGTATTGTATTTTCAATTATAAGCTCATCATCGGATATTACATCATTACACAGCGTCATATAATGGTTATGTACAAATACATAGTGCATGATAATGAATCAAAAGTTTAGCGAATTATAACGAAGGATTATTGCCAGTATTTTAGTTGCTGGTAAATACCTACTAGTAGTGTGGCATATATTCTCGAATAAATCCCTTAATCTTTTAATAGTTTTCTATATAATAATTTGCATTTACACCATCATTCTTTAAAATAACTTTGCAAGTATTTAGTTAGACAATAGAATGGGTTGCACTAAAGCGAATTGTTTATTTTAAAATATAGTTTAGTATATTATTGTGTTTGTAAAAAAGTAAATTAACGATCTGTTCTTTTTGCAATTTTCAGCGACAATCCCAAGGTGTGCTGGTTGTGAAGGGATGATACTTGATCGATTTATCCTAAAAGTGGTGGATCGAACATGGCATTCACGCTGCCTCAAGTGTGTTGAATGCGAAGCCACGCTGGCTGACAAGTGCTTTCTAAAAAATGGACAACTCTTTTGCAAAGAAGATTTTTTCAAGTATGCCATTCCACACAGTTCGAAGTAAATTTTGGATGTTTATTGTACTCTCTTTCAATACTCATTTCAATACATTTTTATACAAATTATATGTCTAGCGATCCAGTAATAGTAGTTTATATGTTTGATGCTTTCTATTTATCATTAGCAGGCATTATTTTAATGTATTAAGCAATATAAAATACACATTTACTTTAGTCAATCATATTATTATTATATTATTCATTTTTATTTAGTAGCACTTTAAAAATTCTAATATTTTATCTCTCAGCGTTTCTGTTATTTGCAGAAGATTCGGTACAAGATGTGCGGGGTGTGAACAAGGAATTCCTCCAAATCAAGTGGTTCGAAGGGCTCAAGACAATGTGTATCATCTTCAGTGCTTTGTATGCATTCTGTGTAGTAGACAACTGAACACAGGAGACGAGTTTTACTTGATGGAAGACAAGAAGCTCGTATGTAAAACAGACTATGAGACAGCAAAGGCTAAAGGTAAATTTCTAACTAATTAACCATCTAAATCTTACGCATTAAAGACTTGTTGGCGAATTACATTTTCTTAGTCTCACAATTAAAAATTATAGATGGAAACGGTTGTTCGGATTCCGGTGGTGATACACCAAACAAGCGACCACGAACTACAATAACAGCTAAACAGCTTGAAACTTTGAAAAGCGCTTACAATGCTAGTCCCAAGCCTGCACGTCATGTTCGAGAACAGTTGTCTCAAGACACCGGACTTGATATGCGAGTAGTCCAAGTTTGGTTTCAAAATAGGTAAGTTCAAACCAAAACCTCATGCTTTTCTGTGTAGAGAACGTGCTAGTCTTAGGTTGCCCCAAAGGATTTTCTGCTTGCTTGCATGATGCAACTTGGCCATGTTATACTTTTGTACGATACTCCAGGAGCTCCTTGTAGATTTCTCCATAAAAAGCCAAGCTACTTGTGATACGACGAAGGGCGAAGGGGTAAACAGCTAGCTTATAATGTATCGTGTGCGCTACTTTAAGTATTCCCTCATTGTTTTCTTCAGTATGGCATTTTTCAGCTGGTGTTGCGCATTAAGTATTCCATTTGCATGCAACTTTACGTTTATATCCTACTACTGACGAGGTGATGTGTACGTAATGATGATGCGTCACAGTTTGATGGAGGAGTGTAAGCCTTCTAGTCCTAAAGTTTAGCACGTAAACTTTCTCTCCCGGGAGACATTCAACAAAGTCAAAAAAGAGGGACACAGAGCTAGAGAGAAGAACGCGAACGTACAAACGAATGACATCCACTTTATCTGTGCATATTATCACCATACTATTTTCCAACTGTAAATGAAGCAAATCATGTCTTTATGTAGGGATTTTTAGGTAAGTCTATATGTAGTATTCGTGTAGTGTACGGTGGTATTGGCTGCATCGCCAAATAACCACCAATGCAACAGCAGCGGAAACTAGCCAAAATCCCGAGACAGTGACTGACTGACTGACATAATATGGTCATCAAAGCCATGAAGAAAGAGAGCTGGGAAAGACCTGCCTAAGAAGCATGATTATTTCACTACATTTCGTTCATTGCCATTACGTTTTTATGTATCCGTTTCATAGCCCTCAACAGAGGTAAAAACACACAAAAGACTGTCCTGACTGCTATATGGTTTGGCTAGACTTATAATGGACCAATTAATCACCCAAAAACTCTTAAGTGCTCCAATTTCTTTTATTGCATTTTGCTTCTGGTTTAAGTTACATTTGTACAGTACATGGAGTTTATTAGAAGAAGAGGTTATTTTTTCTTGTTTGCTCAGGTTTTAGTGAGGATCGAAAAAACCGATACATAAGGACATGTTTTGGGGATATTCATTACAATTTATATTGCATTGTCATTGCATTTGCCCGTACTTAATTTCTTTGTATCTTACGTAAGCCCAAATTCGTGCCATTAATGTTTATAGGTAACAGTAAAAGTCCAAAAACTCATAACAGCGTGGTTTACTCAGTTAGAAGACGAAAAAAGGCCACGAAAGGACAATATACAGTATAGTAACTGTTTGCTTTAAGAAAATCTGATTCGTTGAGACGAATTCCGTTTTGTCAATGCCACGACTGTTCTATTATTCCGTTATGATTCTTGACCATTTTATAGACTTTGGAACGGTCAAAATATGTTTGCTTACAGAGAACAAATACGATAACTGGAAATGTTGTATGATGTCGATTGATTACGGATATTTGGGAAATATTCGCAGCCATCAAGGCTCACAACAGAACCTATACGATGATACAAGTTTGGACACATGATTTCGATACAGATAAACTCACGGACTTGTCCAAAATTTTCTCCATTTCGAATTTTTTGAAGTAATATGAACATATATACAAAATCAAAGGCGCTTCCAGCTCTATTGTATGTCTCTATTTTGTTTGTTCAGCTCACAATTTTAATGTGCTATTGTAACTGTAACATTTATATGATATTTCCTTTACCGTAACATACTATTTATAACCATACAAGCTTTCTGAAACGACTGACCATGAGTTGAGTGGATGAAAGAAAAATGCGGTACATTTCCAGTGATGTTTGACAGGAGAGCCCTTACTTTTCAAAACGAAAGTGCACAACGGTTGGTATCTCTGGCTCGTTTTCTCTCGCTGAAGAAAGCATAGAAATGTACACAGTTGTAAAATGACCAAACATCCGAATCCAATAGCAAAGACCAGACCATGTATTTACTGACGAAGTTGATGATAATGTTCATCATCCACATCCACGTCCTCGTCAATAATAAAAACGAGCTTTGTTTACCCACCATAAACATTTGGGATGTGATCCAGTGACTCAAGTGGAAGAATTGAATTGACTTGGGTTCTGCTTGCTATCCACACATTCAGTCCGTTAGCTCATAGCTGGTTCAAAAACAAAAAGCACACAAATGTGAGCTGCCTGCTAAAGCTAAAACGTTTATTACATGATCCCAAAGCGGTAGTATCTTTTGCGTTCATCCAGCAGAGCAGAGATACTCTTTATAATATTATGCCTCATAGCAAGTACCGTCCTTTCGCCACTAGAATTGAAATAAAAACAGCAACCAACAGCACTGCTTTCTTCCGTTTCGTTCAAAGATTTTTTCTCTACTCACTAAATATTACAAAAATAAAATATATATAAGATATATATGTATACATTCATAAGTACGATTATATGTATTATCTAGAGCGATAGATAGTGAAGCACGTACAATATTCAGTCTTTTTATTGTTGTCTTTGCTGCTTTTGCTTTCAGCACGAACGAAACAGGTACGACTGTAAATAGAGCATATATTGAAAATTTGACTTTTAAATTTTTTACTTACAATCGCATTAAAGAAGATATATTATTATAATGTCGATGGAAGTTTCTGCAAGTTCATCGGTTGTGATTACACTGATTGTTTACTGGTATAGGTCTCGATTTGATTTTCTTATACATGCAAGTGAGAATTTCAAGCTTTAACTTTAACTCCTTAGGTCATCTTATTAAACACTACATTTTTGACACGACCGACGACGAATACGCAACTAGACGCATAGTTATGATGTAAATTGCTTGTAAAAGTGAGCCTAAAATAATTTTTATCGACACACCTAGGGGTCAAGGGGCAATATGAGATCGCAAAATCATATTATTATTGAGTTGACATTCAGTAAACAGCCAACTACAAGAAACAAGACAGCAGTTCTAAATCACGCTTTATTGCCTACCTAAAAAGTGCGTATACATAATAATGGCATATTATGGCATACATAATATCCAGCATATAACGTAATAATGCTTATATTTTGCTTCCTTTATAAACGTTTGGTTATTAAAAATACTCTTAGGTATAATATTTTCTGTTAGTATTCTGTCTTCTTCTTTGCACAAGAATGGAAGCACATATTGGCAAGATTGTGTAAATATCGTTGGTATTGCTTTAGCATTATACAAGATCTTATTAAGTTCACTGAAAGTCTGTTCTACGTTGATGTTAAAAATGTGAAATCGCTGCTCCCTTTTATCAATGTTTTGTTTCATTCACTAGACTGGCTTTTCAAGTGTGTATTAAACTTAAAATTTGCAGTCTGTGCTAGTTTTCCCCTGTGAATTCCAATTTGTTTATTGACGGCAACGTATATATGTACAAATCTTTCTTACATCTAACAGATAGTAGTAATATTATAAAAACTATTTGTTTTTAATGTATTTATCTTTTACAAGTACAAGTCATATTACAAGTAAATATCTCCTTGTTGCTCTCCATTCAAATCTGGAATTTATTCAACTGGAAAATTAGTTCGTATAGTTGGATTGTTGGATATCACAAACTAATAAACAACTTGATAACATCGAGAAAATATGGCTTCAATGAAATTTGAACAATCTTTTTACGCTTCTATGAGTTTTATTGGTGGCAGTAGCAAATATTTGTATAAGAACAGATAGAAATAGTACCAATCTCAGCATTTATCCAAAACAAAAATCAAACTAAAGAAAAAATAAAACTGGCTACGCAACTGTAGAAAGCACCCAGTTATTTAATTCAAACAAAATGTGTTATTTTGGCACAGAATAAAGATACTTACAAGCCAACATTTTTAATACAAATGAGAGAAAGCAGAAACAGAAAAAGAGAAAAATTTTTATGTGCAATAGTTTCATGGAGTTTGAGCTAGGATAAATATGTAATACAAAAAGGAAAAAACTACCACTCTTAACATATATTTATGTGCTTATGTGGATGAATTAAGTAAAGTCAAATGCCTACAACTTACAATATATATCGATAAATATGTTATTTATATTACCCATGTAAATTATCGTAAGTGTGAAAAATTGCGCTGTTAGGTTTATTAGCTTTTATCACTCTTTCATACAGTAAGTAGCATGTCAAAAATAAAAGTATTTTTAAAAAAGTATGCAAATGATAACTTAAACGTTTAAATGCCTATTTTAACCATATTTTAACGTAAAGCTGTCGAACCGTCTACTATCCCTTCCTGATTCCAAACACTTCCCATTGAAAAAGCAATGTAGTACATAGTATACCATATCTATTTTGAGAACAAGAGCAGAGCATGAACTTCATGTGAATTTTAAGATCCCGATTTCGTGAATGCTTATAATGTGTACCAAGTTGTAACGAGCCTTTTGTATTGAAGATATTCTTTTGATTACTACGTTAATATTGTGAAGCCGAGTGAAAATAGATCTTACTTTTTTAACAACAATAGTATCTTCATAAAAGCTCAAGACTTAAGAGTCATCTTGTACTACGATGAAACCATAAAGGCAGGCTTTAGCGAACCTTGCAGATTCGCATCCTTTTTTTCTCTTGCTTTCATTCCATTTTTTCACCAGAAGGATTCCATATTTATTTCCTGTCTTGCCACTTTCATTCCCACCACTACTGGTGATGTTTTTTATTTTCTTTCTCTTCTATCGACTGTGGAGTTTTCTTCGAGAAGGCAAGAGACAAGGGAAATGTGAACAAAAACTAAACTTAATATACGAATCACACAGGGTGTTGGTATTTTCCCTGTCAAGCCGTTCATATTGTGAGGGGAAAAGTTGCCGAGCGAGAAGAACTACAAAAGCCATATTTGTGCTCATCGTTGTAAGAAAATGTTCACTGATATATGTGTACACATTTATTTATATGGTCCTACCTTTTAGTGTTCTGGATAACGACAAGAAGCTAGTTTTGAGGGAGAAAGAGAGGGAGAGCAAACTCAGCAAATGGGAAAAAGCAAAAGTTTATATATATTCCAGACTTTTTATGACTGAGTAGATGATACCACATGTATGCCTCCCCAGCACATATCTGGCTTGAATGCTCATGAAAGTTTTGTATCAAGTATAAAGTCAAACTTGTTGGCAACGAATTTTAAGAGCAAAAAACTTCATATACGACTCACATTTAAAGAGTTCCACAATGTGTGCGTGGATAACTCCCATATACACGCTGGGAAAGTGAAGAGGCGTGTAACAAAAAGAAACGAATGTGTAGAATTGCTAGATAGATACATACATATCTTATATACACACTCGCAATAAGAAACAATGCAATTTCAAGAAAAACTGTTCCCAAAGAAAGAAAAGAACAAAAGACAAGAAATACGGAACTGTGAAACATTTCTTTTTACAAGCTGATTCTTCCTTATACTAGTGTTTATATCTATTACTTTCGTCTTTCTAGTTTGGTTTGTATATCTACTTATATAGCTAATATAAAAAAGTATGAACAAAGTTATGGAATTGTATATTTGTACATGTCTTTCAAGAAAATCAAAACCCTTTATTTTTGAATGCAAATTGCAAGGGCTTTAAGGGCATGGATGAAAAGTGGGCGTGATGAAGAACATCTTTCTCTCAGTCTGTTACAAATTCTAATAATAATAAAATACTTGCATGAAACTTCCTGCCTTGAAGTTGTAAATACTTATTGCTATTTTGAATAAAATAAGTTTACACACGTTATGGCATGGCTATCGTTGAAATAAAGTTCAGCAGTTATCCTCCTTTCGTTATCGCTGAGAACTTACTAAAAGCCTCGTGATCATCTCTTCAAATGTTTTTCATAAAATTCATAACCATATAAAAGAAACTTTTCTTTTTAAAATTTCACGCTAAAGCACAGACTTCAAACTTAATGCATATGAAAGTAGACATTTCTATTTTAAGTTTATGTGCTCGATTCGATTCTAAATGACTTTTTTCACCGTATTTTAAATATTGTCCAGCGTGAAGAAAGCTGAGCTGAGAAAAAATATCATAAAAAAATATGGAAACAGCAATTCTAATTCTTTATGCACAGTAGGATGGGAACGTTTGGGATTTAGAAATATACGAATCCATTGTTTTAGACTACTACTAGATATCAGCATATAATCACCAAACTATGGCTAAATTTCCATCAAAATTAAAAATCAACTGATTATAATTTTTGTGGTCCAATATTCGATAATGCTGTAGAGTAATAATTCTATATTTTGGATTAAAATGTAATGCTGAAAACAAATTCAAATATGTTTTGTCGCATTATAATCTATATTTTATAGAATTTTTCAAATATTTTTATCTCATCACATACTGCTTAACTAAATGTTTCTGCTAATACATGTGTTGTAGTCCATTGAGTTAAGAACTCCATACCATATACTTAATTGATATATTTGCAATTTAAAACTAAGCAAAATGTTTTGTTGTTTTTATCATTTTACAGAAGAGCTAAGGAGAAGCGTCTGAAAAAGGACGCTGGAAGAACACGATGGGGTCAGTATTTCCGAAGTCTGAAAGGCAGTAGTCGATCAGATGGAAAGTCGGATCTGATAAAGGATAGTGGGGATAAAAGCGACTCCGAATCGGGATTTAATCATAGTAAGTGACTTTTGTTGTACCAAAAAATCTATAAATATGACAAGTGTTCAATAAGTAAATAGACTGGAACGGTTCCTTTTATAAAATACATGCCTACTTAACAACTCAATACATCCACATTCATTTCATTTGAAACTGAAACACTTATGAAAATAACTTTAATGCTCCTTTCAGTAGAACAACTTATAATAGCACACGTATGCACAAACTACAAACTAGTGAAAACTAAAATGATAAAACGGACTTGAGTAATTATGATCTAGTAGATGAAATGAAACATGACAAATAGAAAAGCTTGTATAGACAGCTCATATATACCAAGCGGAGCTAGTAGTAAAATGCACAGTAACAGTATATTATGCAGTAGCCAGTCTGCTCAACCCAGTTTCAATTGGGGGTAATATGACACTTGCCTTGTTTGCATGTCATATTTATGTTCCTCCAATTCCATTACAATTTAGCAATTAACCATGTTCACATTCAGCAATTCATTAAAAATTTTTAAAACACAAAGCTATTTAAATGTGAATTAATTTTTAATCTAGAAGTATGTATCGGCGACCTCTATTTCAGTGAAAAGATATAAATTCAAGTTTATACATAAAGCATATTTCGTACCGAAAACACTTAATTCTTTTGAAATATCCTTCCACGAGCTGATTATTATATTATTTTTCAATTAAACATTTTCATGACTTACATTAAAGCTATACTCCTTTGAAAGTATGCATGTATTTAAGCTCTAATCATCATTGATAATAGCTGTTCCTGGTTGATGGCTGAATGCCGTAATGCTGTTGCACCTTCATTCAACCTTGTCATTGCCAGTTTAATGCGTATAATACAAAGTCCGATCTTGGGCTGGATTGACTTTTTTACAACTTTAAAGCTCACTCTTATTAGTTAATGTACACAGTCAGAGTCAGCACAAAAGCGTCCGTAACTTAGTCAGTACACGCTTAGTAGTTGGTAGAGTTATGATTTTTGTAATGCGCTATTATTAGCTGTAATTATATTTGACTAGTCACTAAATTTTACTATTCGTTTGCCGAAATCTAAAATTCCTCATGTTATTTGTCTGGCCTTAAAATTAGTACATTTTGGGAAGTATTTATTATAGCATTTACATGATATATATATTCACGCATATTAAATTTTTCCCTTCTATTTTATATCACTTCTCAGTTCTTGCAGAGGTAGGGGAAGAAAAAATATGATCTGGTTTAAAACTAATGTGTGATGTATTTTATTTGAAGAATGCGTAATAGGACGCTAATGTCGAATAAGAAGTGACGGTTATGAGAGAATCTTTTGAATAATTCATGAGCTTTGAGAAAATGGAAAATGTATGGAACAAAAGTTTAGAGCATGAGAGTAACTTTTAAAAAGAAAGATACTGATACTTTAGAGGTATACCCTGTATTTAGACGATTTATTTGCATAGAAAAATATACCGTAGCAAGACAGTCGCACCCCCTCTCGCCACTGAGTGCATCCATAATGCATGAATTTTCAGGAGCTTTCACCGTAAATTTTCCCTTTTCTATGTATGCTATTGAATGTGACTGGGCTTGTAATCAACACTATTGTAACTTTATTATGACAAGTTACATATTACATCTTATCTTTACTGTCGCCTGGACTTGGTATAAAATGACATAGGCAATATAATATTTACTTACAATGCGAATCTAGTCATTTTAATTTTAAAAACTTGCTGACAGTTCTGGTAAAATATCTTTCTTTTTCCTTTTTTTCATAGGCGATCTAAGCAGCAACGACGGATTTGTGGACATGCCGGAAATAGGAGGACCTCAAACCCCTAGTCAGCATGGAACTTACGTCGGTTCTGGTTCTCCGTATGCGGTTGGAAGCCATGATGCTAGTGGTGGCGGTGGTGGAGGAAGTGGAGGAGGGTCAATTCATCATTTTCCCCATTTCACTCCAGATGGAATTCCTGTTTATCCTCCGATAGGTACGTGAAAGTGAAAAGGCATTCCACATGTCAGAAGTAATGCAATGCCTAAATTTTACAGATTTTGCCATTTAGCTTATTACACACAACAGAGAAATTTTTACTTTAACCATGATGGTTGTTTTAACAAGCTATTTTAACTATTTTCAGGTGGTAGTGGAGGAGGTAATCCTGTGCTTTCATCCTCACCCGTAGGAGCAGGCGGTGATATCGGACCTGTACCAAACCATCCAAATGGTCCTTATCAAGAATATCCTCCATCACCCGCGTCATGGCTTAGTGATGTAGATTCCAACGCGAATCCGCAGTATTGACGGTCGTCCAATCGAAGAAAACTAAATAAACGAATCACTATTTAGTTAAATGTAAATTGTAATGTATTAATTCCAGTTTATATTTACGTGTATATCTTGAATAGATTATGTACTAAAGCGAATTTTGGTGTCGTGTGCGTAATGTGGCCATTTTGGGGTGTGTTATGTTTATCGGTATCGGCACAAGAACATTTAATACAAATTATTTTTACCTCCATGTAATGTAACACAACTAAGATATATACCTAGTTGAGCTTGTAATTAAATAGGTATTATTGTATAAATAACCCAAAAATATAAATAGATATGATATATGACATATTCATGTAAATACTTAAGATAGTAAGCTAAACATTTTTGAGTATTGAAAACCAGGTCAGTAATGATTCATTAAAAGTAAAATGATATTTCTATAATACGTATCTGTGCTTATGCACACAATTCGTATATATTACGTACGTAGTATTATGTAAATACATGTCTATTGACAGCGGAAACTTTACAAATCTTACTTTTTATAATTATTTTGTTTTAATTTCTTTCTTTACAAACCTTAAAAGTATCTAACAAGCAATCCGTGTTGTATGCCAGTACGTTGCAGTTTTCTTGCAAGACAACTTTACAAACCTGCAAGCGCATTGTACAATCCCATTGTATTTATCTGTACATTTTGATTCTTTATGTTTAGGAGCAAATGCCAGGTATAATGTTAATGCTAATTTATAAGATGGAAACATTCGATAAGTTTCAATCCTTAACGTTTATTATAAAAGAAAAGTACAATAAGTATATTCAGTCAAACTATATCAATAAGTACACATATGAAATGAAATGGAATAACTTTTAATAGGAGATGACATGCATTTAAACACACACTATATTTATCTACTACTCATTTAAAACTACATATTTACCATGATGTGCATGCTCATGCAGTAATGCTGAGCGTTTTGAAAACACAGTTTAAAAAGTTTTAAAATGTGAAAAAAATTGATTCAGAAAGAAAATTGTAGAAGCACGTTTATCCATTCAGTTAATTTCGTAATGATTAATTTAAAACTAGTCAAAAACTACTAGTCCGTTCGTTCAATCAAAATGACCTGGATATTGTGTTCTGTGTAATAACCCATTCTTTATCAGTGATGTAAAATAAATAAAGTATATATCGTGTTGACTCGAGTCTCCAAATAAATCTTGTAGAAAAATAATTGCAATATTTCTAATTTAATTTACTTGGGAATAGATTTTAGACTATTTCAGTTTTTGGCAGTCGGACTGTGGAGAATTTTGAACCGACCGTTTTATATGAATGCATGCATATACATGAATATTCAATTCAATTGATTGATTAATTTAATTGATGCAACTTTCCATCATAAATATGATTTCCTTTCAAGTGCAGATCTATATTTTATGAAATTCCAGAAACATAATATTATACTATTTACAGGCATTTAATGATTCGTACATCTCATGTCGCTCGTGTTTGCAAAATATACCAAACCAATCATTTCTATACTCCTTTTCAAAATTTTATTTTAACAACCAATATAATAATTGATGCTGCTGCTAAATTCTCATGGCCATTTAAGTACCTGCTTATTATCTTGGCACCTGCCACCAAAACATGCAAGCAATAAAAATGTTATGCAATCAAACAATGATAAAAATGAATTAGGTACAAGTTTCAGCTGTGAAATAGCACATCACCCTGATCAGCAGGTTTCCCCTGTTTTGCTGAACATATTAGCCCTCGTACCGGGAGTTATGTAAAGGCTTCTCCATCCAAATAAAAAAGTAAATAAACTTGGTTTGCCTCCGCGTAAATGGGATCTTCCCTGCTCATCTCTAAGAACCCAAACAGAAATACAAACAAACAAAAAATAAATGCCTTGTATCAATGAAAAATGACAATTACACGTTAACTTTTTGAACACGTTTCGCCTGCATGTGAACAATTAAGTGTGTTTATTTCATTAAACTTGGAAGATTTATAATCACAGAAATATAATGTGTGTGCAATTGCCTCTGGATTTTTATGTCAAAAGTTTTCACTAAAAATCATAGACAATGAAGTCTAAACTGCTGACAGTGAATTTCACATCATCTTTTACCAATGAAGCCTTTCTAATGGCCTGATTTTCTGGGCTGTTGTTGTGACTGTGATGTGAGAAATTAAAAATTCAAGTTTATGATTTCATGCTTAGAGCGTCGATTCTGAGAAGGTAATTATTATACATTATATGAATAATGTTCCAAAATATGAAAAGTACACAAGCTAAATTAATGTTAGATCAGAGTTTGACCTGTGTGTGTAATCTTAATGTTTCCTGTCTGTGGCATTTGACTTGAGATGAATTGCTGTTAATTTTTTAATCGTGTTGGTTTTTCGGTTTTTGGGACTTGATTACTAGCTGGCCGCTTCGACATTCACTATTCGTTGCCTCACTTCGTTACCAACTGCTAGGCCTTTAACGTCTGGTGTGGTCAACGTTGACCTCGGCTCTATAATATCAAGCATAACCATGAGCGGTCAGAAGCGAGAACGCGATAAGAAACTCCTTAAACCTCACGCATTGGAAACGGAGGAAGAGGAGGACGGCAGATCCGGCATAGATATTTCGTTGTTGGAGAGGCGTCTTGAAGGTCTCAGAGAAACCCAGGAGAGTGTTCAAGGCTTATCCCTTTGGTGCCAGACAAATAAAAGACATTCTACTATTATCATTGAGACGTGGCTGCGGATACTAAGAAAAAGTATTGAACCCTGCTCTACATATAATAGTTTTATATTTTAGTTTTTGCAAAGTCCTGTTTCATGATTGCAGTCCAGCAGAAGACTAAATCCTTCAAATATTTTGTTTTCTTCTTACAGGTCCCGTGGAGAAACGATTAACGCTATTTTATTTATCAAATGACGTTATTCAACACGCGAAGAAAAAGAATGATTTGACTGTGGTAAACCAATGGGCCTTTGCTGTGCAAAAAGCGACTCCACATGTAAGAACCCCTTCTTCCGTTTCAGCAGCAATAAGTAGAATTTTTAAAATATGGGAAGAAAGGGGGGTATATTCTAAGGATGCCATCGCAGATCTATTAGCGTTACTCAGTAAGTCATTTACATTTAATGAGTGCTAGTTTAATTCTAATGATTATCTGATTTATGTATCGTTTAATTGTGATATTTTGTAACGGTTTATGTAGAATAAATCGTAATGTGCAAATGTTGGTTTTCTGTATTTCAATAGATAATGTTCCGGCAAAAGACCGTGTCGTTGAAAACAGCAAACCGGAGACGTATACTGCGTCAGCCGAAAAAGTTTCTGCATTTCAGCCCTCGTCTTTGATCTCAAAAGTTAAATTAGCCTACAGGTTAAAATCTCATTTAGGAGTAACTTTTCGGAGTAAAAAGTATGTAGATATGGACATGGAAGGTTTTAAGGCTATGATAAAAGACCGAACACAGGGCCATGAGGTGATTCAAGAGATTGCGCAGTATTTGGAGCAGTTGAAAGCTTCCGAAGCAAAATTGTCGTCGGAAGTTGAAGAGAGAAGAAAAATTGTAGAAACTTCAGAAATCGCTTTAGTTTTTTATGAAAATGTACGAGGTGAAGCTAAAATTGTCAATGCCGCCTATAAAAATTTTACCTCACGAGTTATGAATACGATGGACAAAGTTGATGAAAAAATTAAAGCATTTGACGGTAAGTGTGTATTGTTCAATGTGCTTTGATTTTGATAATGCCAAAGTTTTGTTTTAAAGTCGATATATTAATTTTATTTAGTTATTATAATAATGAAATTTTTTATTTTTTATATACAAGAAATGGAAGGAACAATAAGTCCGGTGCCTTCACCACCTGCTGCAGCGCCGAGTCCACCTCTGGATGAAGACGATTTTGGTGTTCGTCCAGCGGATAAATGTGGTGGAGCATATTCAGCAAGTAACGCTGCAGCATCGTACATTGAAGTAATTCAAAACAATACCAAAGAAATTCCAACTGAACCGAGTTCGAGCATTGAACAGAGTTTATCGAACCTTGGTTCAACTCCCAACCCTTCCGCAGTTCAATACGTTTCCCATCATGATACAAATCAGAACCAAGCAAATGCATACCAAGTAATAACATCAATGCAGCAACAACTTCAGCAAGCGTGGTCTACCAGTGGAATTGTAGACTCATATGCCACCATGTCAATGTCAATTCCAAACCTCAACTTCATGCAACAGTTTCAGCAGCCTTCCATGCCAATAATGTCTACTGGATATGGGGTTCCATTGCAGCCCCCACCACTTCAATCTCCGTACGGAAACTTGGGCTATGAAAGCTTTCAACCAAATCAGCCAGAACACCAAGCATCACCTCCGTTGCCTCCTCAAGATTTATCTTCAATACCTTTACCTCCTGGACCAAATCCACAACCTCCCCCTCCACTTCCTCAGGAAGCACCACCTGAGCAGTCCAATGTGTACACTACACCTCAACCTCCTCCCCCTCCTAGTAGTAATCCGTTCGAGACAGAGTATGATCCTCTGTATCCTCAACATAATAATTTTTCCGAGCCGTCAGGGTATGATTCTGCAAGTCATCAATACAATTCACAACCACAATTATCACCAAACGACATTTCGCCGCAGACGAGGTATCACCCCTACAACAATCAGTCACCCAGAGGAAGACGTTTAAGTGGACCGGGAAATGTCAACAATAACCCCAACAGCAACAACAGATATTCCAATAATAATACTTCGCCAACAGGATCTCAAATTCCGCTAATATCAGTAGAACTCAGCCCCATGGAAAGGTTTTCTCAATCTTTGAGTAAAAATAGAAACCCGAGTGCTAATAACCAACCCATACCAGATTCTCCTGTCAATTCGACCGGTGACTGGTCGGCGTTAAAGAAGGATGAAGTTTCTCTATCAAACTTTGTGCAATCTCAAAATCCCTACTTTATGAATAACTCATTTAGCGAATACGATGACACTGGACATAGTCATTCACAGGAAGGTGAGTCGCAAGTTCTATGCTAACTTGTTAATTTGTAAATCCCAATACAATCCATTAATTTTCAGAAATACTATTTAATGTCATTATAGGGCTCAATGGAAATGAAGTTGGAAGCACAATTGAACCGTACGTCCCTCAATCCAACAACATATTTGACCTTGGTAACCCACTCTTGTCTAGTGTCAGAGGGGCCAGTCGTGGTAACCTTAATTTAAACATGGGTGGTGTTAGAGGAATGAAGAATATGAACATGAGTGCCCGTGGTCATATACGAGGAGGAAATAGAGGAGGAGGCATTCTAAATACACGGGGGTTTCCTGGTGGATTCAGAGGTTCAAGAGGAAGAGGAATGGTTAGGGGAGCTGGTCCTCCTCGTGGCCGTGGCGGTTTTTGATTTCCGGATTAAGACTGTCGGAATCCGGTGTTTTGAACATTTAAAGCCCTATGAGGATTGGGGTCATATTTTACAAATTAGTTTTCTAAAGGCAATAAAATCATTTTAACGCTAAACATCTGTTTTTGTATTCTGTAATAGAAATTTTAGACCTTTCATGCTAATGCTCACAAAATGGTGTTTTTCTATCAGAAAAAAGTTAATTCCACCGTATAAAAATCGGTTCAAAGCGCCATTTTTGAGATTAGTGGAAGATTCATCGGTGTTTCGACAGTAGACATTAAAAATACAATCGACTGATACTACTTTAATATTGCTACTGTAAAACAGCACATAAGTTATATGTAAATTCAATTCAATACTGCAATTCACCTATAAAGTGTAAGCACAAGTGGGTGGGTGAAACTAATTGAATAAGTGTACATTGTAAATACGTGTGCAGGATGTTATCCTGAGTGGAACTTGTTATTATTGTTGTTGTTTAAGTGAACGATAGTACTAAATAATATTAGTTATAGACTTTGATTAAATTATGCTGTAAGAGTATCTAGTTAACTAGTTTAAAATATAACACTAGATTAAATTGAGGTCCTATAAACAAGTCAAAAGTCAATTAACAAGTAATGTCGTAAAAAGGATGAATAAAACTTATTTCGGTCTTTGATTTTGTTAAGTTCAAAATAGTAATGCGATATATTTAATAATGTATGAAA
Organism: Entomobrya corticalis; assembly: GCA_034694325.1. NCBI lineage: Eukaryota > Metazoa > Arthropoda > Collembola > Entomobryomorpha > Entomobryidae > Entomobrya > Entomobrya corticalis. The sequence continues at coordinate 40,342 of JAQFYG010000009.1, forward strand.
TTTGTGATGCAAACAAATGACGAAGTTTAAATTCATTTGACAAGAAATATGAAAAAATTAAATCAACGGAGAACCATATTTTTATTCTTACGAAAATCGGAAATACAGTAAAAGCATTTCATTATTTTTATTCCTTCTTGCCCTTGTTGGATTTCTTCCTTGGCTGTTGGGACTTCAGAATTACACTAGCGCGGACCAGGGCAGCCTAAAATCATAGATCATAATATTACATCAATTAATCGGTTTAACTTTTTTAAACATAATACAATAGCAATATTTAAATCTTGTCGCATAATCATTACCTTTGTGAGGTCTTTGCGGTATTTGTTCTTGACCAAAGTGTTCCTCAGTTTCTTCAAAGGCCTTCTGAATCCGGCATGCTTCATTTTGATTTCCGAGTAGGTCTTGACAGGTCTTCCTTGGGCCTTTTGCTTCTTCAATACTACAACAAGCCCTTTCTTGTCCGGAGCAAAATTTACTCCAACAGTTTTTCTTTGAACCAATCCGCTGTAACGGAACGAGCTTTTGTTGGTGAGATTGTTAGGCTCCTGAAACGGAAAGTGAAACAACTTATTAGCACACAAGATTTACTAATAATGACATACCAAAGAAGCGAAGGCTAATGGGGGATAAATATTATATTTCGTCAGAAGTAGCAAATTATTTGCAAGTCATTTGTAATCAGAGATCTTGGTGGTTAATCATCATAAAAATATAAATGAATTAATATCAGTTGTAATGTTGATTTTCACTTACCACACTGAATGGCTGCTTAACATTTCGCACTTTCTTAATGAAAGCATTATTATTTCGTACAATTAACCAATTGAGATGTGGGGAAGCCATTTTATAGCTGTGGAATCAATCCTAAAAAGAAAAGCAAACAATAATATTATAACATTTTTCCCTGATATAAAGTACTGAATGAGTTTCTCTCTAACTGCAGAATTCTTCCCCATCCCCAAGCAAATGCAAAATAATAATGCAACATATTTACATGTTCTTTGATAGTTTCACTTCGTTTCTTGTTTTGAAACTAACCTCAAAATTTGGTAACTCTTCTAGCAATGATATGTCACATAGATCATGTACCGCAGCTAAAGATTCTTCTGTTTCTGAACGATGCTTAAAATCCTGAGAAATCGAGAAAAGCTCATCGATGTGACTGAAGTCTTCTACTGAAACTTCAGATTCTACAAGCCCTGCTTTCCTAAGATCTTTTTTGAAGTAAGGGCTTTGAATTAACATTAGCCTTTCTTCCTCATCCAACTTTTTAAATGCCATGCACCAAAGATGTTCTAATTTTTCAAAATAAACTCTCTTAAACCCTAAAAAAGCCATTCCTACTTTCATTTTTTTCATGAGAGCATTATTTCCCCATGGAGTAACCCTGCTGGAATCAGGTCTTAAAATAAACAGCAGTCCATTTTTTCTCAGCAATTTAAATGCTTTCCGAATACTTTCAACTCTTTGCTTTGCATCAGCAAGATATTCGAGAAAGTATGAGAAAACCACTACATTAAAAGATTTTGTGGGTAAATGTGTGATCGTTTTATACTTTATGCCTTCAATAATTTTGCTAGTTTCATAAGTGCTAAAATTAAAATTATGGGTAAAATCACAAATTTCGTTTGGTTTAGATTCTTTATGATCTACTAAACTCAATTCTAGGAAATCACATTGATAAATCTGTTTCTCAAATCCCGGTGCTGGACACAAATCTACAGCTACAATATCAAAATAACTTTCGAATTTAGAAAAAGGATTATAGCAGCTTCCTACATCAAGTAAACTTAATTTGCTTGCTTCGTTGTCTCCTGATTCCAATACTGACTGGAATTTAAAATAATCTAAGCAGCAGTGAAATACCCATTCTAATCTACATTTTACTTTTTCCCTATCAGAATTGGCATCAGTAGCCGGTGCAGAAATACTAAGATGCTTATCAGGCTGAGTGTCATTGGCTTTAGAATTCCGTGGCTCCCAGATATTCGTTGCAAGGTCATGCATTGCTTTGGAGTATTCCTTTTCGAATTGCGTATTGAAAATTGAAATTAAAACAAAGTAAAATTAGTCAATGAATCTTGATCAATTTAGTACACAGAACACAAGTCTGTATGAAAATAATAAACATTTATAGCTAATCTATTTTTTGATGATTATCGACAACACCTGCAAAGTTTTGAAATCTGATGTATGCTCTCGCCAAGCTTCCTGCCATTCTTTGTCATCTTTCGTCTGCAGCTTTTTTACCCTAAGCTTGTCATGCACCGAATACAACACTGACACAAGTTCTTGTTGATTGTCACCCATTTCTCTTCACAGCCGAAATATAATTATTGGCACTATGAAATAATACTCTTCAAAACTTTCTTCAGTTTAAGTACTTTAAATTCACAATTAAACTATTTCCCAGTTAAAAATTACTCTCCAATGAGATAAGTGTACGCACGCACATACATGCATTTCGAGTATGCATCTACTAGCTAACAAGCACCTTGACCAATAGTTGTTCCAAGCCTTCCTCAGAGTCTCCAGAAACAGCAAATTGTTCTCAAATAACATAAATTAATTGAGGGTTCAAAACAAGATCAAAGGGCAAGAAAATCGGCAGTTTGAAACTCAAGTCAGGTAAATGTTTGAAAATTCAATTAAAATGTCAATTATTACTTACCTTTAAATAGGAATCCTTTCCAAACTGGCGTGAATCTGAATGTAGTTAGAATATAAACAGGCAGCAAGAGTAAAGACAGCCGGACACATCACATTGAGAGAATGGTAAAATAAGAAGCATGCATGCTGGACGATATTCGTTCTGGCCACGCACAAGAGCTTAGATTTGGGGGCAACACAAGACACGCTTCCTTTGTTCGTAGTCTCGTTACTTTTGTTCAAGATTAGAATATTGGCATTTCTTCGTGCCTTGTTTTCGGCTTCCAAGTTTGAAGTTTGTTCTCCTCAGGCATTTAATTTAATGTTGATTTTGCCTCAGTATCTACATACCGCAGACTTAAAAGCTAATTAAGGGTAGCAGGTTTTTGTAGCCAGGAAGCCTTTACAATATTACTGAAACCACATTTATGTCTTCATTTTTAGATTGTAACGTAATGGGGGAGGTTCCAAAGCTGGCTGCAGATGCTGTGCTGGTTCACAGTTCAACGCTTCCAGGCTACGAAGAAGTGGTAAAAGGTTATGATGATTGGTCCAAAGGGGTTGATTACTCTGCACTTTTAGATTCATACAAAACGTCAGGTTTTCAGGCGACAAATTTTGGCAGGTCTATTGAAGAAATCAATAAAATGGTACGTGGTGTAATTTTGTATGGAATCTGGAACTTAACAAACAACTTTAGTCAATCATTATTTTAATGTTAAAACAATTTTTTATTATGTGTAATTCTTCATTAGATTCATGCCCGAAATGAGCAAGTTTTTGACGAAGTAAATGGCGAGAACGTTCAAGGATGCACAATATTTTTGGGCTTTACTTCTAATTTGATATCATCTGGACTTCGGGAAACATTTAAATTTTTAGTTCAACACAGGCTAATTGACTGTATCGTCACAACTGCTGGAGGAGTTGAAGAGGATTTCATCAAGTGTTTGGCACCCACGCTGGTAGGAGATTTTAGTTTGAAGGGGACAGATCTGAGGGAGAAAGGCATCAATAGGATCGGTAACTTATTAGTTCCAAACGATAATTATTGCAAATTTGAGGACTGGATACTTCCCATTCTTGATGAAATGGTTCAAATACAAAAGGATACAGGGGAAGTGTGGACGCCATCGAAAATGATTTCAAAGTTAGGTATGTATGTCTCCTGCAATCAGTTTGCTTATTATATTGCACTTATCATAAAGAATAATACAATATGAAAGGAATTTAATTGCTTTATAGGAGAAAAAATCAATAATGAAGAATCAGTTTACTACTGGGCCTGGAAAAACAATATTCCTGTCTTCAGTCCTGCATTAACTGATGGTTCATTGGGAGATATGATGTTCTTCCATTCATTCAAAAATCCAGGTCTAGTTGTGGACATTCTTGGTGATCTACGCCAGCTAAATACACTTGCAATGCGTGCAAAGAAATCAGGAATGATCATCTTAGGAGGAGGATTAATTAAACATCATATATGCAATGCTAACCTAATGGTAAAAAACCCTGACAGATTGTGTTATTGATATTTGTTTAATTCAAATTCATATGTATATGCTTAACTAAACATTACGTTTATTTATAATCAATACAGAGGAATGGGGCAGATTTTGCAGTATTCATAAACACTGGACAAGAATTCGATGGCAGCGATTCTGGAGCACGCCCAGACGAAGCTATATCATGGGGGAAAATAAAAAAGGATGCTCAACCGGTCAAGTTATATGCAGACGCCACATTAATGTTTCCCCTTATTGTAGCCAAAACGTTTGCTCAGAACTTTAAATAATCTTAAGTACACAAAATACAACTTTTAAATTGCAATCTACTTTAATCTACATCTAAATAAAATTCAATAAATTTACATCGGTTAGCTCCAAGCTCCACTTTTTGTCAACATTCACAAGTTTAATGCATCTTCAAGCCAAAATCTTGTGACATAGAATTACATATTATAAACATGAAATTATAAAATGAAATAGCGTGACGGGACAAGACAAGATAATTGATTAGCTAATTGTTAATAGTTCCTAGACGGGTAACTCTGCATATCATTAAAGTTCATAATAATATATTCATTTTAGCACCATCACTGCCTTGTCGTTGTCAGATTGAATCCAATATAATAATGATCATGAATTTAAGGAACGAGAACGTTACCATCTAATCTGCTGCTTCTACTGTTCACTGTGTGCACTACGCAAATTAAAAGTACTTTCATATAAATAGTAGTAGGTATTCTAGGTATGTGTGCAGTGTGCACTAGTGTGCAGTGTGCGGTGCGTGCACCTACTGTTGTACTCTAGTCTTCTAACTTCTAATACAGTTCGCGTTCGCTCGTTCTTGTATGTTCTGGCTGAGATGATGTGTTGCTCACTTTTCAGCTCTTCTCATTGGAATAAACGACAACAAACAAGAGTCACCTGATGGATTAACTTTCTCGTGCGGTTAGACATAAACTAAGTTAATAAATTACGTAATTTTACTAATTAAATCGTATATTTTTGTATTACAATTCACAATTACAAGATTATTGCCAGTAGTTCATAAATAATTATGTTCAAAGTAGTAATTTAATTACAAATTGAAGTAGTTGACAGTTCTTCTGCGTCTTAAAACTGCAAATTTTTTGTTCTCTTTTAATTGCGTTTTTCTCACGTAGTTTTTTGTATTTAATTATTTGATAGATGAAGGCAGTGGCAGTGGTACAAGTTTATCCTGAAGAAGATCCTTCATTATAACCATTAAAATAACTCTAACTAAGGGTTTCAATGTTTTTATAATTATTTTAAAAGACGGTCGAACTGAACGTATCGTATTCGTGCGTGGTCTGGATTCTGGATCTTGTCCAATGTCCAAGTGCAATTAACTTTTAATTTCCTGATGATCTCAACCTTGATTGGTTAATTAATCAGTGTCTCTGTAAACTGTCAGTCAGTGACTATATTACGGAACAGTTAAGATAACGAGGTCAAAATGAATCGGGCAGAGAAGGAAAAGTACATCGAGAATTTTGAATATCCGTTCTGCGACGACGTAAACAAATATGAGAAATTGTCGAAAATTGGACAAGGCACCTTTGGGTAATAAAAGTCATAGTTCAAATAATACTCATTTCTCACTCACTCATAGTAATAGTCCTTGGCCAAATGATGCATAATTAAATGATTATGATCATTGCACCAATTCTTTTCAATGTCTATTCAGTCTATTCTATATGGCAGTTAGATAAGTTAACGATGAACAATGATGGGTTTGATGATTTTTTTTCAGCGAGGTGTTTAAAGCCAGACACAAAAAGACTCGGAAGTTTGTTGCTTTAAAGAAGGTGCTTATGGATAATGAAAAAGAGGGGTTTCCTATTACCGCTTTACGGGAGATCAAAATTTTACAACTCTTGAAGCATGAAAATGTCGTCAACCTAATAGAAATATGCAGAACGAAAGCAAATCAAAATAATAAATATAGGAGTACCTTCTATTTAGTATTTGATTTCTGCGACCATGATCTGGCCGGGCTCTTGTCAAATGTAAATGTCAAATTTTCTCTTGGAGAAATAAAAAAAGTTATTCAGCAGCTTTTAAATGGATTGTATTACATACACACTAATAAGGTATGCTCAATTTACATACTTTCTTCATTCTCTGTTTCATTCATATTCATTACTCCGATTGTCAAAATGACCTATTAAATTTGTACTATTATTGGAAATAACTGGTTCATTGCTTATTTATTCCATAGATTTTACACAGAGACATGAAAGCAGCGAACGTGCTTTTAACTAAGCAAGGTGTTTTAAAGTTAGCAGATTTTGGCCTGGCCAGAGCTTTCAGCGTCCAAAAGAATCAACCTAATAGGTATATTACTTTCTTTACTTTACATTATACTGAGTTCTTACAAGTACAGAATATTTAGTTTCGCGATGTTTTACAAATATTATAATCTTCCTTTTCCTATTTTATGTGTAAACATTTAGGTACACTAATCGTGTAGTCACATTATGGTACAGGCCACCTGAACTTCTGTTAGGAGAAAGAAATTACGGACCAGCAGTGGATATGTGGGGAGCGGGATGTATAATGGCAGAAGTTAGTGATCAACAGTATTCATTTTCATTGTAGTCAATGTTAAAGACTGGTTTTTGGTCAATATTGTACAATTAATTATTGTTTAATTTTTTAAAGATGTGGACTCGTTCACCTATAATGCAAGGCTCAACGGAGCAACAACAAATTACGTTGATATCTCAGCTATGTGGCTCGATAACTCCTGAAGTGTGGCCTGGTGTCGAAAGTTTAGAACTTTTTTCAAAACTGGACTTACCAAAAAGTCAAAAGAGAAAAGTAGGTTCAGCAGTATTGCTACTGGTTTAAACTTTGCTACTCTTTGACTATGATATTTTTGTATCAAGTATCAGCATAGGTTAAAATTATACAATTACCTTCAGAGACCCTTGTAGCTAATCTAAATTGGTCTACTTTGATATAGGTGAAAGATAGACTGAAATTCTATGTGAAAGATTCGTTCGCCTGTGATCTTTTGGACAAGTTGCTGACACTGGATCCTTCCAAACGTGTAGATGCGGATGAAGCTCTAAATCATGACTTCTTTTGGACAGATCCGATGCCTTGCGATCTTGCTCCAATGCTACAGCATCATTCACAAAGCATGTTCGAATATCTTGCTCCACCTCGCCGTCCAGGGGGACCGCATGTTCGACCTCAGCCCCAGCCTGCACAAGCTAAACCACCCGCAGACGTGGGGTATCATGACAGAGTTTTCTAGTAGTTTGCTTAATTTAAGTTTATCCAATTAAGCGCTTTTTCAACAGTCGCGAGAGAAATTCTGCCTAATAAATTTTATAGAATATATGTTGAAAATTGTAACGTTTCCGCCATTGATAAATTTTCGTTTAGCTGGTATCCGTGAAGAGTGAACCGATGTACATAACTGTAGTATGTACCGTTTATAAATAGATGTGCATTCGCAGAAATATGAAACGCAAAAATAATATTAATGCATTAGTTAAGAAGTAAAAATGCGATTGCAACGGCTACTGACAGAATTTTAATTTCAATTATTAAAATTATATATTTTCATTTTAACCTAAGTTTATTATGCCATATGCAAAAATTTGTACTCTACATAACTTGTAAATGGTTATAAAAATGTTCTACAAAATAAAATTGTGTGTAATGTTGTTTTCTAAATGTGATAATAGGTCTTTGTTTTTTAAAGCTTTGCGTCTTTACTTCATACTTATTTTATACAAATAACACGCAGCATAATATCGACACTCACTCAACGACTCAACACATACATTCAAGCCAACAAAGACACATAGGTACATCACTCTTTCATGGTGGATCATTTATGCTAAAGAACATCGACATTGACATTTTTATTTGTACGATTTATAACTACATATTATTATAATGATAATTACTAGTCAGGACAATCCTATAGGACAGGGTCAAGGAGAAAAAATATATTTATTGGATGAGAAATGAGGACAAAAACTACATATGTTTTAAAAAAATTTAATATAGTCACTCCAACTTAACTATGTTCCTTCCTCTCCATTAGCTTGGAACTATCACCTACGCCATGAGTATTTATATAATGCAACAACATAAACTAAAAGAAAAAAGCTTTCTCATCTTAGTGCAATAAATACAATGTTTAAAATAAATAAAACTAAAATTACTTAAATATAAAACACTCACGGACAGATAAATACAATATTTTTTTACACTATCATCAACTTTCATTACTAGCATCTTCCTCATTAAAACTGGGGTGTCTCCCGGAAGAATTCCCTTCAGAAACAACACCTTCAACCTCTCCCAAATCATCGTCGTCATCATCGTCAAAATCTTGTCCTACGATTTTATTCTTTCCGTCAGCATCTTTTACTACGGCAATGTCATCGCCGAATACCCGTTTTAATTTAGCGAGGAATGCACATAGTTCTTTCTTCAGTATGGTCACTGATGGGGTCATCGGATGCTCTCTTATTTTGTGAAACAAATTGTTGATCAATAAGACTACAGATGACGCCGATATTGGTGAGGTTATAGGGACCTTTGAAGCGCAACGAACGAGTAAGTTATTACACGATCGGCCTGGCGAGGCAAGGATTGGGTTGAGAATAGTATACACCATGGTGCGCATCAGGGGCTGATAAAAATTTAAGATATTCCAATTTCACCAAAAAAGATGCATAATTAAGCACAATTTGCTAACAATCGTCTATTTTATATTTATTACCTGATCATCAACCTCCAAAAACCCTAGAAAATAGGTTACAAACTTCATCAGCACCTCCTCCCCCTCCTTTCCAGTAATTACGGGATCATGACAGAGTCCAACAACTCCTTCCCCAACACTAATACCGAGTATACGCATCATTCCATTCTTCTTAAAATCCTCATTTGTCACCTCTCCATCAATTTCCTCAACAACTCCGTCTGAACCATCCCCCCACCATTCAAAAGTCCCATACAACTTGAGAACATGTTCGAGATCACGGAGTACAACAGTTCCCGAGTAATCGTGATTGACCCAAAGGCAGAGGATCTTGGATATAATTCGAGGATCTCTCAGTCGTCCCCTCACCAGAAGTTTGAGTAATCCCGTATTTTTTGTTGCGTTCAGGATGTTTATTTCCTGACTATTTAGTGTGGTTGTTGCAGGTGGGAATCGCTTCCCTAGCAGCTCTATTGTTAGTTTTTCCATGATCTCCGGGGTACAATTCATATAGTCGACATTTTCATTCGGTAACATCTCCTCTAAGTAATGCGTCATGTCTGAAAAGGAGGTAATGAGCAATAAAGTTTTGTCATCATTATTAAGTTATTATTAGAATAATTATTGAAAAAATAATTAAATAAGCAATGCCGATAAATTCTGTACAAATTTTACCATTCTTGTAAGGGTGTAGGAAATCATCCTCGCGCTTCTCCTCGTCCCGCATGCAAAAATCTCCATACTCGTAGCAAATAATGAGATCAACAATGGACTGAAACGCAGCGTTTCTCAATTCAACCTCCACATTACTAAGCATCATGCGGATCATAAAGCAAAACACTTTTCTGACTTCGCGTTTATCAATTATTCCGATCCGCGTTAAAAATTGGAGGACGCTCACTTTAAGATTTACGTCATTTTCCTAGAGAATAAAGAAGCTCGTATACAACCAGTAAAAAATTTAATCACAATAGGTACATGATTATTACCTAAATATTATTATTAGTTCAAAAACTTACCGACATAAATCCCGCAACATGAGCCTCATAAATGTTTCTGACAAATGCCCCCATCTTCGGACACAAATCTAGAAACGAGTTGAGCATAAACATTCCTTTAGCCAGGCCCTCCTCCACAGTATTGATGATCCCAGATGTATTTGCTACATCACGCTCATCGCGATCTCCTCCATCAACTCCCTCATCTTCCTCGTCTCTAGTATTATCCTCTGCGCCATCACCAGAACTAATAACCATACTTCTCCTTGCCAAGTCCGCATTTCCAATATTTTGTCTAAGACCCATGCTCTGAGCTTCTTTTCTCGCCTCATTTAAGCTCTTGGCAAGATCCTCCTGCTCTCGTAACTCTGCGGACAACTCAGCTTCCTTTGTTTGAATTTCAAGTATCTTATTGTTGATAGGGATTGCGTCTATAAACATTTTTTTCTGAATAAGCTCTTGTTTATCCTTTTGTAACTTTAATCGTGCCATCGCCAATTCGCACAGATTGGATCGCATTTTCGTAAGCTCGTACGCAGTTTTAGGGACGGGGTCGGGAGAGTTTTGGGGAGTTTCTTCGTTCAAATCATTTCCATTATCAGCTACTTGAACGTTAACTCGTGAAACAGAAATGCCCATTTCTTCATTTTCCTCACCGACTCTATGTGTCTCTCGACTTTCGTCCGACCTCCTGAATCCAGTTTTGGAATCAAAACATTCCTGAAAAACTGTCATCATGACTTCTTCGAACTGGGCTTCATCAATGAACGAGTGCAATGTGTTGATAGCTTGAATCACGATGATGCGGTCATCCAGGATTGGATCGAGTAATAGCCGTTTCAGAAGGCTCACGAGTTCGCGTCTAGACCATAGAATGAGTTTTATACAATTTGTCTGTAGTCGGAAGAGATTTGGGTTAGGAAATCATTAAAATAATTTTTCTAATAAACTAACCTATTCGCCTCTTCCCAAGCAACGAACCGTTTGGAAATCTCAAGTGCAAGAACAAGACAAAAAACAGGAGTAACATCTTCGTTTTTCTCCAAATCCTTTGCTTCCTCGTGTTCCCGAAATACACAATCATGAAGCCCTACAATTATTTCCATCATCTCGTCAGCAGTCGGGATGACCTTCCCACGTATAGACTCAACAACTTCAGATGCTTTACACAAGCCAAGCCAAGCGACAAACGCCTCAATCGTAATAGGTTTATAATTCCGTGCCATAACGTTCGCTTTGAGGAGAGGAATGAAGCTTAAATCCAGGGACTCTACAAAATCCTGGCAAAAATAAATTAACCCATGTATTCATTCTATTCTACCTATCGAGCTATCATAGATTCTATCAAAACATTATTTTTATTAGAATATTAAATATTAATAATATTAATTACTCACCTCTTGCTCTTTGGTGGTAAGTAACATGTCGAGTATTTTGACAACTGCTTTCATGTGCTCATAAGCATCAATCTTGGCGAGAAACTGAACCAGATCACTGTTGCATGACATCTTCAACCATTTGGGAAGGATCTCAGATTTTACAATGTTATTGCACTTAACTAATAAAAAGAAAACCCAATACTAATTTAATTTAAAATTTAAGTTAATATATTATTTAAACTTAAATTACATATAAATACGCACACAAATATTTATAACTCACCTCCCGAGTGCACAGCCCCCCAAACAATAACTTTACATAGTTTATCACCGGCCAAACTTCCCATGTCCCTTACCAACTCCATCGGCATTTGTTCCTCATCCCCTTCTTCCACCTCTTCCCTATCCTTCTCACAAACCACTCCCATTGCCTTGAAAGCCTCAACTCTCACACTTTCTCGTTTATCAAAAGCCTGATCAAAAAAGAATCTTAGCTTGATTCTAGTTTTTTCTGCGAGAATCTTGGTTCCGAGACGTCTAACCTCCACAAAAGGATCATAACGTGTGTAATACTTGAGCTCTTTCTGGCAAATTGCTGTGGCCTCTTCCAACACCACAAAGTAGCTCAAAATCTTTAATGCTAGTACTCTACACGCAGCAGACTTATCTTTTACTCGAATCAGAACGCAATTACCTACTGCTTCCCAGACGACTTGTATGTAATCGTAATTCCCTGTTTCGTTTGCGGTCTCCATGAACTTGTTTATGAGAGAGAGTTGACTTTGACGAGAAAATGCATTGGTGTCGCTGTGATTCTAATAAATGGAAATATTAAAAATAAATTAATACAATTATTAAACTTCATTTCCATCGGTTTTGCTTTTATATTATCATTATTTTGTAGTCCAACACACCTTATAGAAAAACCGAAGCGCCAAGTATGAGGCAGGCTGATACCTCGAATCTTTCCACTCCTTCAGATAATCATCTTTCCTCTTATCAGCATTCCAGCCTAAGTGAAGTAAACAATACTCTAGAAACTTGGAAGCTTTCTCAGCATATGGGTTGTGATTTGGTCCTTGTCCAATATTATGCTTCCAGATTACAGCTCCAAAGCCATACAAAGCGGACCTAAAGAAACGGAATCCAAGCTTTTATGAGATCAAACTTTACCAAAAGCAACTTTTGCAAATAAACTTGAAACACTCACACACAAACATTCCTATACTTGAGCCCAAAATTCGTACCCTCCTCTCCCCACTGCCTACATAACCCTGACCGATCAAAATATTCATAAATCTTCTCAACGCTTTCAAAACACGGTATTAAACAATCCTCGTCATCTTGAATCTGATTTAAAATTGACCCACAAATGTTGCTAATTGAAGTCCTTAGCTCACGAATCTTTTGCATCTGAGTGAGATGGGGATCCGTATGGAGTGGGAAGAGTGATACATCAGGTAACAGAATGTTGTTTTCTGGAATTTCTTCATCATTTGCTTCTTCTTCTTCAACCTCTACAGGCTCCCTTCTCGGGCGTTTTTTGCGACGAGCTGGTTGCCGTTTACTTTGCTGCTGCTGCTGAGGAGGATCCGCAGAAGGAGGTTCAACTATATTATCAGAAGAGCCTTGAACACCACCTTCTCCTCTACGGACCGTTTGGCGTCCATTTCGCTTTGGCTGTTGTTCTGCTGGTGGAGGTGGAGCTCCAGGATCTTGACCATCTCTTCTAGCAGTGCTACTTCTGGTACCATACCGTTGTAATCTTACAACTGCCGTTTTACTGGAAATAGTTTTTGCAGTCTCTGGACTAACATTTAAATGCACACTTCCGTTTTCTCCGGGTCTCGATTGCTGTGGCGTTACAGTCACTGCTGGAACTGGATCCTCATGTGTTTCTCTTGTTTTCCGTCTTGTTAGAACACGATTTCCAGTAGTAGTACTTGTTTTATTCTGATCCTCCAAGGGTGCTGTAGATGAAGTTGCATTGGTTTTCTTCGATCTTAGTCTTAGAGTAGGCATTTTGATTAATGGTTTTATAAAAAGTTAATTAAAATAGTCAATGTCAATAAAGAGTATTAATGATACAAAAAAATGGTGTGATAATATCAGGTGAGCTGGACTATTCACTATTCACTATACACTGTACTGGAGCCTTGTTCTGGTTTGGTAAACAACAACAAGCTGTCCGCATTTAAAAGTGTATGTATGAATTTATGTTGTTGACAAAAGGCAACAAACAGCCAAAATGCGTGCCTGTTCGTCTGTTTAGTGTTTACGATGATATTTTCCAGTACGCAATAGAGGTTACGCGCGTGCACGTCTATTGGCTATTTTGATGGCTCAGGCTCGTCTCATTCGATGATGTATCTATGCTCCGTTACCGTGGGCCGTGGGTGGTTCACCATTTCACCAATACAATACAATACATACGCTGCTAGTTATGGCGCTGCTGCTGCTCGCGGTTGTAGCCTGTAGCTGTTTTCAATCTATGATTTTTTTACACTCGCAGTTAAAAAGATGCAACGCCTGACAATAATGTATTCATTTATAATTTAATTATAGATTTTAATTATAGTTTCAGTCGTGGCGGCATATATTACAAGAAGGACTAGAAGGAGATTTATCTGGACAAAAATTAAGCAAGTAAATACAGCCACAGTCTATGTATAATGTATTGAATCTTGAATCGCACAACGATCACAGAGCTAGAGCACTAGAGCAGTTCCGTCAAATCTAAACCCGAAGCTTTTAATTTATCCAAGCTTTAATCTAAAAGCTTTTGACATTCGTCGCAGTTCGATTATACGAACGAATTTGTCGTAGACTTATATCCTCAATTTATGGATTCTAATTTCAAGACTCAAAGCTAGATTTAGATTCATGATTCATTCAATCGTTATAAACGCACAGACTTAACAACTTAACGGTATCAACTTAATCAACTATCGTTATCAAATGCACTGGCTGTAGGCTATATAACTCTTTGTCTTAATAATCTCGTCGTCCGTGCCACTTCAAACAGAATTGACATTAGACATTCAACATTCAAATTATATTTACCATTTCCCCCTTTCCATATAAGTTATGAAAGTTTTTATTCCATATAAGTTGATAATATAAGAATATAAGAAGGATGTTTCTTTATCGTTCGACTTTTCCAATCAATATAATTTTTGAAAAATCATATAGGAAATTAAAGAAAAATCTCATGAGTGAATTGCGGGATTTGTTTGTGGCTTATGGGCATCTATTTACTACTTACCTACCTACTAATATGCCTCCTATGCAATATTACAGAAAGCCAAAAGAAGTACGCATTACGCTTATATATGAAAGAAAACGAAAACTCTATGGACAGGATCCAGGATCACGGATGGGGATTGTAAAATGATGATGGAGATGGAGCCAAGACAGCTGAAATTGAATTGAATGCATTTGACTTTTTGATGGTGTTGTTTTGTTTCTTTGAGGCAAATTTTGTAGTAGTAACTGGCTGTGTTGTTTGTAGAATAAAAAGATTATTGCATTTTTGAAGTTTTATCGCCTTCAAAACAACCGGAAACGAAGCACATGCATTAAGGAACAAGGCTTCAATTTGTCACAACCACCGGTTGTAATTTGACATTTTGTTTGTGGCAAGGTGAGTCGCTAATTACTAATTAAATATTGAATGCAAATGATGGATGTAAATAAAATGGTTTGATTTGATTCGAATGTGGGATTTGTTTTTTTTGTCATCATTTGTTGAGCAATGTTTGTTATAACGTATTCTTAATTTTTGAGCTGAAATGGAACAATAATTTTGTCATTTGTATAAAATCAGGGATCGGCCATTATTGTTTGTTATTGGTCCACTTGGCGTTAAATTGGTCGGCGGAACTTAGGACTTCCCGAAACAAAATGTCGGACGACGAGTCAGTTCCTCCAGGATGGGAAAAGAGGGTTAGCCGTTCAACAGGTACGTTTTATTTTATCTATCAGCAGTATTTATTGCAGCAAAATAGGAAGCAGTTTACCATCAAGCATCCAATACAGAATACAATATACTGTATGTACGCCTATTAGGCCTTGTGTAGCTTTTCAAACATGTCAAAGTAACGTTTTGTCGTCTGCATTTGTATACTTATCTTCTTACTTGTGATAATTCAGGTCAAGCATATTACCTGAATATCTACACGAAGGACAGCCAATGGGACAAACCGAATAAAGCAGCTGTGCCAGGGTCACCTTCAGGACCCTCCAAAATCCAAGCAAGTCATATCCTCGTAAAACATCGGGATTCAAGACGGCCATCTTCATGGCGAGAAGAAAATATATCGCGATCAAAAGATGAAGCGTTGGAAATCCTACTGGGCCATCGAGATAAAATCGTGGCAGGGGAGGAATCATTTGCGGAACTTGCCTGCAAATACTCAGATTGCTCTTCAGCCAAAAGAGGAGGTGATTTAGGCCCTTTTGCACGAGGTAGATAGATGTCATATTGTTTATGAAAATAAATACATATTATTTATGTAATTTGAGATGTTCAACTGGTCACCGCTTTCATCCAGCTAAATACATTTACTTTGAATTTTACCCTTATATGTAATTACAGGTGCTATGCAGAAAGCATTCGAAGAAGCAGCGTTCAATTTGAAAATTGGAGAAATGTCGGGACCTGTCTTTACAGATTCAGGTGTTCACATCATACTTCGCACTGAATAATTGCTGGGATGGCACCTTCTCATATAGGCCGTGTTAATCAACCTCAATGTCAATTAGTATATATGTTGTTTTTACTATGTTGACGAAAGCTATTGTATGAATGTATAAACTGCTAATCAAGTTCTGATTTCTATTTTAATCTAGTTGTAAGTGTACCTTTTACCTCTTAATCTTTTTATGAATTGAAGAAGTAGTTCAAGCTTCTTGAAATGTTGAAATGAATTTTTACACATTATCATGATCTTTTTATCAGCGTGTTTGTGTGACGAACTGTAATAAAAATGTTATATCGCTTCGTAAGTAATCCAAAAATTATAATGAATATAAGCATAATTACAGCTTGACCAATCATTTTCGTTTTTAAATAACACTATTCAACTTTTATTGCAATCTTTTGTGAGTTGACATTGAAAACGTGGGAAAACTAGACCAAATTTCGATTCTACACCAGATAATATAGGTAGTGCCAGGGCGTACCCACCTATATGATCAGGATTTTCTGATTTTATTTGATCAACACTAGTTATTCGTACTGTAGCTTCAGAACCAGTCGGTCTTCTGTGAAAGAAAATAATTGGGACTAATGTAAATACAGATTACTCTTTGCTTTAGTCTCAGCATAGCGTAATTAATTTTATATGTGAAATTTTTGCTTACGTTCCCGCGAAATCAATGTAGAAATATCGCTGTAGAACTTCATAAAGTAAAAGAGTTATCCCGAACTGTGTTGGCTTTATAACTCTAGTTCCCTGCCAAAACGTGCGCATACCTTCTTCTTTAATTATTCTTTGCGCTGCGTCCAGCACTCCCTTGTACGCAGTTTGACCTGGTCTTGGATCAACCTGGGAAAAAAATCAGTTCAAGATATATTTTATGTGGGCATGCAAGTCACTTCAATTTGTTACCTGTAGTCTAGTCTTGATAACATCGAAGGGCATTGATATTGGTGCTCCTGGGATGGTCGCAACAATTCCAGCAGCGAGTAACGACAACGGAGTATTGTAACCGTCCACGTCTTCTAGATATAATTTGGTATGTGCATACTACAAAAAATATGACATTTTAGACAAATAAGCTCAATTGCGTTTGCAATATTGTAGCAAGAATAGTACGTATCTTCACAAACCGTGGGAAAGAACATGGCACTGAATGGTACATCGCGCCACAGACAGGCTGCGGTTCCCTAAATTTTAATTTTACAATGAATATTTTGAAATCTTTTTTTCATATAAAAATGTGCCAGTAATTATCTTTATTTTTGTTACTACCTTATACATTCCTTTGAAACCAAGTTGCTTAACTGCTCCAAACATGCCCAGTCTTGCTTTGGGAAACAACTCCCCAACGGTTTGTACTCTGATTTTTATTGCCTCAAGTGGTTGAATCACAAACACATTACATGCTCCAGCAAGAGCACCGGCGAAAACTTCGCCCCATAATGGTACTTGGCCTTTTCTGTTCATCAGTTTGTCTCGGACAAGATCATTCATCTTTAAAAACAGTATTACAAACGGTTACCTACTCCATGCGTACAAAATTCAATACAAAATAAATTGCTTTTTGTCCTCTAACGTTTTCGACTGTTTCTCAAGCCATTTCCTCAACAATTCGTGCAGATTAAAACATGACGAGCTTTTGTGGTTGTCTGTAATAACATACCGATAGTTTCATGGCTTTCCCCATTGATGTACCAATAATTTGCGCTAACATTCCTCGATATAATCCTGTTTAATTACCAAATTAATAAATGTCCTGCTAATTAATAGTTACTCCCAAAGCAAACTTTTTTTTATCATGAGTTTGCATTATATTAGCACTAGTAGAGTTTAAGTTATCAACGCTTACCCAATACTCCTTCAGTTCTCATGATCCTTCTAAAACAGTCCCAACTATTTTTGTACAAGGGTTCCCCTAAAAGCGCACCCGGCCTTTGTATCTGTAAACGCGATTTGATAAGATCCATTGGGTATGCACCAACCGCTTCAATAGCTAGAGAGAAAATACATGAATACGAAATGAAATCTGCTACAATCTACTAAAAATAAAAATATGACGGAATTTTAAAAGTGATTCACCTCCAGCAATTGACCCCAATGTAAAACGATACAAGCTTTCCAGCAGCTCAGTAAACCAGTCTCGATCCTCAGGGCTTTGTACTGCTTTAATATCTAGAACCCTTTTGTTCACTTTCGTGTAATATTGTTCAGGGGCAATTGCTTGAAAGTCCGAAAGTATGAGCGTCGGCGATTGACTAATAAGCTCATTTAAATGAAATAGTATGTCTACTTCAAGAGGTGTCCCAATATCCATGAATTGGGAAGCATTCATGAACTCGTTCCTACTAACTTCTTTGTGTTCGTCGTTGTGAGATGCGACCAAATACACTCGTTTGAGGAGCTCAGTGTTCTTCAAAACTGAATTAAACGCGACAAATACAGGGTACGAGATCTCGTCGGACTTTGTTACTAATTTTACGACCTGTTAATCAGTTTCAATATTATCAATACAAAACGTATAAAATTATAAATATATTTAAAACAATTACGCTATAAGTACCTCTTTCAGATTATTTGTAACAGCGCTAGTTAAAAGATGCGTTCGTATGGTGGTCATGATTGTGAAGAAATCGTCAGTAGAAATAGTTCCACTGCCATTTGAATCAAATTTTCTAAATGCTTCAATCGCGTACTCTTCATGAAAATCCTACGCATATGTCACATCAAATATATTATAATTGCAATATATCATCATAGTGTAATATTGTTTTTGAAACTAAAGCCCTTACATGCAAAAACTGACAAAATTCTTGGTATCTGATCACACGATCTTTGTTTTTTCCAAAATACAATTGAGCGAACGGACTTTCTAAATCAAAAGGGATCTGCCGTTGAAGTGTGGTGAAAGAGATGATTTCAACGAATTCGTCATAGTTCAGTATTCGATTTCCATTAACATCAAATAAGCGAAAAGCTATGAAATACAGCGCGTCCGGTACAGTGAGTAAACCTTCGAATGCCATGAATTCGGGGAATGATATAAAACCATCTCTGGACGTATCCACAATCCCAGACAAAATATGGACAGACTTAGGAACGTGGTCATCATTTTCATGAAGTCCAAGAAATTTGCGGATGAAATCTTCGGATTTAATGAAATGATGTCCATCTATTTCAACAGAAGCGTACTAAATTGTGATAGAGAATAAAAACAGCAAGAATACTACACTGAATGTTTTACGGGATCATTTTACTTTTTAAACTCAACTAGCCTCTAGGATTAATGATATATGCATCAAACTAACCTTCCGAAAAACTGCATATAGATCCTCACGGGTAGCCCTCTTGATGCGTCGATTTTCCGGCCTATTGCTACTCTGTTTATATATAGTGCAAAAGAATGAATGCAGATACCTTTACGATTAGTAGGTATCTAGGTATATACATTATCATTATACAAGAATTAGTTAAAACAAATTTACCATTTTCGTAAGCCTGTAGTTTTTATTTTTATTTTGCTATCTAAACCTCTTAGTTTCTTAAGAATGCATTGATCCAGTCTCAGTCTTATGTGTTAGGCGTTAGGAGTATTTACTCAACTCATTCACTACAGATCACAAGATCAGCAACAATGCTATATCAGGATTGATGTAGATGTAACAAAGAAATAGGGTAATCCATGGTCAATTGGTCAATAAGATAGGCAGTAAACGTAGATCCGAGAGCCTAAATGGGTAGCAAACAGAAAACGTTTCGTAGTAAATTTTCACTGAGAAATGTAACCTGCCAGAGGTTTTAAAGAATTATTTTATTGCCGTGCTGTGTCTGCCAGATGCCAGATAGGTATGTGTATTTTCACTTTTAACTTTTTAACCTAGATATTCAAGGAGAATTTTGTGTGTCTAAATGTTTCCGCGCTCCAGTATTTCTCGTACATTTCCGAACCAAGTTTTGGAACGCTCGAGAGAACAAGTGGTAGGAGCCAGCTACAGCTACGGGATCGGAATAAAAAATGAGTAAATTGACGGAATGAGTATTTGGCATGTTTTATTTTAGAGAAGTGTATGCAATTCAAAGCAACAAGTTTGCTTATAAAAACTATAAATTCAAAAATAGGTTTTTGCATGTCTACAACTAGATATATGTTATAAGTGTAATATTATGGCAATGTACAGCTTTTAATGGTATATATCTATATCCATGTGCAGTAGTCATTATTGAAATAAATAAGTGTACAGAAGAGGTATGAACTTTAAATAAACATTTATTATTTTGTAAGTAAGTACAATTAAAATATATTGATCGACAAAATAAAATGTATTGAGAAGTTTGTTATTTTATCTTGAATTTAAGTTGCATAAATACATATAGAAATATAAGTTGATACTTCGTACATATGTATAATAAAATTAGTTTGAATGTGCACAAGTGAAGATATATATATTTTTAAATTTGTTTTCCAATATCTAGATCATTGGATAACCTGTAATTGTAAATCATTATTTGTGTGACATAAATACTAAAAGTAAAATGTCAATAATATTGAAAATCACTGGAGTTCATTTTTACATTTTCAATTTTCCATGAGCTGATGTTTTTCCCATCCGCTTAAAGTTGCCAGTTTGCAAGTTTTGCAACTATCATAAACTAACATACAAAATACAATATTGTTTCTTTTTGCATGTTTTATTGACTATGTTAAATAACCACACACGTACGTCTGCACAGGTACACTGGAAACACACGAGCTGAGGATGCTACTTTCACTTTCATATTTACTTTTTAGTCGTAAAATTAAACGTACTTTAAGTACGGTACTTGATGATAAAAGTTCACACAGTCACACAGCAGGTAAACCTATATCCTGAATAAAACGTATTTCCCTTTAGACATCACTTTCGGGGGATAATGCAGGAGCAGAACTAACAATTAATTAAACATTACGTTTTTTACACATCTCATAAACTTTTTTGATTCCTTTTGGGATATTTATGTATCAACGTAAAAGTAAATTTGACTAATAAGCTTTTAATTGGTACAATCGTCATTAGGAGACACAGAAGTGAAACTCAAACAATTATGTTTAAACATTATAACTTTTAAATTTTGATAGTATTTTGAGCTAAAATTAATTCTAATGCATAATAATTATCATAACACACAATGTCACTGAAGTTTCTATAATATATTCCTCATTCATGTTGATACTTCATGCATGCATAAATGATCGGTCGTACATATATTCATGCTAATGGTCCTCTGTGCCATTAAATCCGTATTTTAAATTCTTAAATTAGCTGGATCATGTAATATTTATGATCTCAAAATTTCTTTCATATCTGATATAGCACTTTCATTTTAAACTAATTATTGTTACATTCGTCAGTTGATATATGAGTTTATTATTACCTTACATACTGCATTTAACAAACATCTCTTGCGCATTTCTACATTTCCAATCAAAGCTGAAACGCACATTTTCATTACTTAAATCATTAATATAGTATCAATCGATTACTCAGTATTGATAGAATATCCATCAGATTAGATTTTGCAAGTGCAAAATGATTTGTCTACTTTATAGTTAGTCGAATAGGTGTCAGGTAAAAGATTAAGTAAATTGGTTTGACATATGTGCAGGTAATACATACAGGTACACACATTGGCATTAAATCTTTCTGTGAAACTTTCTCAGTTCTAATTTGCAACTACCATTATATCATAATATACAGTCCTCTAGTACTCACATGTTTTGTAAACACACTCAGGTCTCGGTTCATTCATAAACAATGCAATACAATCAGCCTCTAAGGTTAATCAACCAGTTTGGATTGTCAAGACAAGAACAAGTTTAAATTATGCAACTAACTATATATTATTTACATGTGCTTGAATTTCGTGTTTATTCATTAGGACACGCATCATGTCCATGTCGCCACACATTATCTTATAGGTTTGTAATGATATATAAGAATGCATTTTATATTGGGAAACAGTGATCATTTGGCTATTCCGACCACAGGAGACATTATGGGAGAAGGTTAAAGATTATAAGAAGACAAACTTGATTTACACCTAACTAATCTTAAATGATTTAGATAAGAAACCTTTACATAATAGGTAATATAAATGAATAAATGTCTTATATCATATATCATACAATTATATGTAAGTACCTCTGTTCACCATTATTCTGTAAATAAATAGTTATCTATTTAATTAAGACTTTTTTCAGCATTAGATTGGTGTATTTATACATTATCTCAAAAGATCATCTCCAGTAGCCCCCGTTCAATATATATGTACTTTCAACTTTACATGTATAGCTGACGGCTGATATTACTGCAGTACAATGCAAAATGCAATATACATTTGATTTTGTTTCGCCACAATGAAAATTCGACTGTTTGATACTTCAGTTATTTATAGCCGAATTACTAAATCCCTCGTGTTTAATTATTCTCTCTTTGATCTTTAATTTAGTATGAAGTTTATAATTTATTTTATGTACATATAGAGTAGATTAGGTAGTGTAAATGTGCTTGATTAAAAAATATGTTGAGTTTAGCAAAACATGAGAATTACTCAATACTATTTCCTTGTTTTACTTTAACTTTTGAGATATGACTCTTACTTAATACCACCCATGGACTGTGCATTATTCATGAAAGAATCACTTTATTAATACTATTAAAAATAGCGAGTTGCATATTTTGATTTCTCTGCTGCACCTGCCATTTCAAGGGCACTGGTACTGCTAGAATTTTATGCGAAATATTTTACCATAATAATATGTATCTTGCATATCTATATAATATACGCCGTAAAGGACGAAGAGATTGATTGTGGTAATACGAAGTGAAAGGTATTTGTTTAACTCATCATAAATTTAAGTAATTCTTACTTCTTAGATATTTAATTATTACTTCAAGTATAATGACTAGTTGCAATTTTGTAAATTAGATATAAGATCCAAAAAAGAGAAGAAATTGAAATGGAAAGATGATGCAATTACTTAAGTAATTAATTAATAAAATTACCTTACGATTTAGCTTTGCGTTGTTTGTTTTCCATCCAGTTAAGTCTACAACAACGATTGACGATCGACGCGACTTACACTATCTGAATTCCGGTCGGTAATAACGAATATACATAAATAACAAAGATTGGCATGCTTCATGCTTCACACCAGCGCATCGTTTTCATTGTCGCATTTCACGTAAGTACGTGCCACATTGTGATAGTTTGACGAAAGTTTTGATTCATTTCTTGCCAATGGGAAAGTTCGGATCCGTTTTGGTGAGGGCCTATCATGCAAGCTCCAATTAGAGAACGTCTTCCCATAAGATCGTATGACTGGTCGAGCACGCAAATCTGTTACAAATTCAAAAAAGTATGCTTAATGAAATGATCTCAAGTATACTTATGCATTCGAGCAAACCTTATCATTTCTTTGTTTTTTTAGGAAAACCATTTTTTAGCTTAGTTAATAACGGCTAGCTATTTATAGAAAGCAATCTTTACTTATGTTTATATATCATGAACTTTAGAGCAACAATCCTATATGGTACTAACGATATATTAACTTGAGAGAAAGTTTGTCAAGAGTAACTATACCTCAATGGATGCAGAAGCAAGTGCAGTTGAAGAAATAGAGAATGTTACAGCCTCATTCCAATTCGGGTTGTTTGAATTTTTCCTTGCTGTTGTTTTCTTTTTCCGCTGTCTCTTCCCTCCTCCCAACAAATAAACCTTCACGAATGGATCTAAATTTTGTTAAAGATAAAAATGCACACAATGGTAATTGCTTAGAACTTTAAATTCATTTAATTTGTCCAATTTCTGCAAGTTTCTTTGTAACAAAAGTGTCTTGAAAATCACGCTATGCTTTTGGCTCACCACATTTCATTGTATAATCGATTTTCATGTGAGTGTGGTGAAAGGGGTGTTGTTTCGGCGTGTCAGGATTTTTGAATAAAATACGTAGATTGCATTGCAATTATGAGAATCCTTCATTTGGAAATTTATAAATAATTTATTATTCCTTTGAGCAATTACAATGCACTATAATGTTGTCCTATTGAGTTTCGTTAATATACCTAGCCTAGCGGACATGCTTAGCATGTATATAGTGTATCATTATGTATTCATGGAACTGGAAGCTTTGAGAAAATTTTCAAAGCGAGAAAAAGAGTGGGTGTTGCAGCCTTGTAGGTGATGAAAGAAAGCTGAAAAGTTTTTCTGTTTGTCAGCTTTGTTCCGATCATAAAGGTAGATTTTTCTAATTACTAAATTATTTATGTATGGAATTTCGTGTACATATATAGTATAAACGTGTGAGTATATTAATTTTTTTGTCATTTTCTAAAAATATATATGTTGTTTGTCATGAAGTAGGACAGGACGAATTAGAAAAGCCTTTTCCATACCTATGGTGTCCTTGTTTGGTGGCGGATGCAAATTACGTGCCTTCAAGAGTACCACAGTTAGCCTTTCCGCGGAAGGAAGATACGATAACGAAATTAATATTTCTTGTTTTTCTCCGGATGGCTGAAAAATGTAAGGGAAATATGGTTGCGTATCTATATATTGCCAATTTAGTAAGCTCGTCTAGAACGTAACGTTTTCTACTACGCAGTTTGTCATACGACAGGCTTACCCTTCTGCTCTGCACTATTTCAGCCCAAACGTCCAAATTTGTGGTAACGTTGTAATCTTCACAACGCATTGATACTTGACCAACGATATCATTCCTGGAATACTTGTCCTTATCCAGGACCTAAACAAACAGAAGAGCATGGTAGATGAGACATAGTAAATACATAAACATACACAAGTATCGAAACAATTTCAATTATTCTAGTGAAACAGGTATAAAATGTAGTAATGCAGTATTTTCTCTTTCGGTTTGTTCAAATATATCATCACAAATAAACTTTTATAGCTGCAGATATGAAATTTTATGCATCGACTTGTATCACTGGTTGTTGCCTGTTACAGAGCTTGCAAGTAAATCAGCTTACTGGAACACAACCAAAGTCAGTGGGTGGTGTTTGAAATAAAAGCTTTCAGTGAGGATTTAGAATTATCGCACTGCATCCATTTTTCTTTCTTGTAAGTGCTGTTGCGTCAAATTAGTCAGATATTTTTCAAGTTTGTAAATCTCATTCCGAAAATTAAGTAATACTTTGTGATTTTCTTTAAAACGAGCGTATAACAAGTTGTATATATCCACTGATTAGTTTTGAATAACATATAAAAATATGCAGTTATACACTTATGACTTGCCATTTATTCACAGAGCAAAAAAGTTGCATAAGTGTGAATCCCACAAGACTATCTTGTTATTCTTTCATTCAGATTCACTTCGGGGTGGATTTATTAACCCACACACCAAAACTTTTGTAAAAGCTGAATAGATTTCATAAAGATATGTTACCCAAGACAAGAACACATGAGTTTAACTTACAGGAGTTAATATTTGTGCTTACAACATATTTACGTACATCAACTCAACAAAAATCCCCAGGGACATTTTTAACCCAAAATTAAATGCTTTTAAGCTGCCAATGCAATACTTATATTTCAGCAAAATAGACAATATGCTATATATTTTATTACAAAACTTGATGACTGTGGAAATGTATTATTCTAAGCTTCCTTGTTTCCTTCATATCACTTATTACATTCAAATCTAAGCTGGCCATGTTGATACTGTTTTATAATTTAAAGTAATTTGTAAAAGTGGAGAAAATCAATGTTTTTATAGATACATAATTACGTGAGCATTATTTAACAAGTAAGCCGAGCGCAAAATTCTTGTGTCCTCTTCTGTACTTCATTGATTGTCAGTTCATTCAACACTGTTTTTGAGAACCTTCACTTCATTTCAGAGATTATAAAAATATTAGTACTAAATTTTGAAAAAAAAGTTAGCTTTAAAGGGTAAGCAAAAGTAAAATATTCGTATTATAGTTTAAAAGAACTGAACTATACTTATGTTGTCATCAATTTTCCCATCAATCTTTTATAATTTCTTTTACTTTTAGCTGTTGTTTTCTCTAATGATAGGCTGCTGGAAAATACAAGGCTAATGCAAAGAGAAATTGTAACATTGACTATGAATTTATCTTAATATTTTACTTCCTCCTCAATATCAAACGTAGAAAATATATGAATATGTTGACGACTTGTATACTTCATTAAATCTTTGATGCTTCCTTTGGACTTCTGAGGGCAAAATCATTATGTAGTGACAAGCGACAGAACAGCTTGAAAGGTTTTCCAAAATAAAATGGCTCGAGCGTATTGAACATCCTTTTCCTTACCTTTTGCTATTCGGAGAAAGCGCCTTCAACCTTACCCCTCCAATAATTTTGCACTGTTTTCCTCACCATGCATTTCAAAAGGAAAGTAGTTTTCGTTTTTTACTTACAAACTTTTTAATATGCATGTCTTATTTTATTTCCACTACAGATACGCACATGTTTACGCACGTAAAACAAATAATTGTACAACTTATAATTTATTTAGTAATAGAAATTCGGAAAAGGCTGTTCTACCAATAAAAAACAACTGTTTCGAAAATTCGAAACATTTTCTTAGTTTTTTCTTATTTAACTTAATATATGTAAGTTTGTCTATTTGCATGAATTGAATTTACTACTTATTTGCATGTAATTTTATATCTTTAGGATATTTACTTGTATTTGATCTGTAGATCTACTTTCAAGTAGACAAAGTGCTGGATTTCAGGATCAACTTTTTATATGTAATGATTTTCAGCGTGAGAGGATAGAGGATTCATAAAAATAGATGCATATTTCTGAGATTTTTAGGTATAAATGGGCTATCATCACAGA
Organism: Entomobrya corticalis; assembly: GCA_034694325.1. NCBI lineage: Eukaryota > Metazoa > Arthropoda > Collembola > Entomobryomorpha > Entomobryidae > Entomobrya > Entomobrya corticalis. The sequence continues at coordinate 67,191 of JAQFYG010000009.1, forward strand.
TGGATTTTTCCAGTTTTTCCGCTCTCATCTAAACATACGTTGAGTACATGAAATGACTTTTATTTTGATTCACTCAACAAGATTAATGAAAAAAAATTATTAGTATAGAGAGTATATGGTATCTTTACCTACCACACATTGGCACACATCAACATCAACATTTGAATTTTCATTGTATTTGTTTTATTGAATTTAGCCATGCTCTGGTACTGTACAAAAGACAAACGACACGTGCAAATGGGACAATGATATACCATATTTATTAATATAAAGCACTCCGTCAGTTTGGTTGAAATGTGAAACTATATGATATCAAATGATATCATATTTCCCGAATTTTCATAATACATAATACCACGAGAACACAAGTGGAAGCAGAAACATGAAACCGTTTGCACTATAAAACCATGCAAAACAACAAAAATGGGCCATGAAATCCTCATTTTCAGTCATAATACAGTATCCAATATCTAAATATACATACATATATGTGTTTGCATAATCAGTGCAAGTACTGCAAATTGGCATTGGAATGTATAAAGTGGATAGGAATATTGTATATAAGATTATGTTCTTGAGGGAGTTAATGCAACTTTCACTTCAAATTTTCACGGCCAAGGAAGAAAAAATGGGTTTCGTGTCTGATTATTTACTGAAACTGAAAGTAAGATTCCTGTGCATCTTGTATGCAAGTATTAGAAGCGCTTTCTTTTCGAAAAATCTAAAGGATGACAGTAATGATCATCTTCCTACACATTTCGTGATACTCGTAGGATTTGCAGATATCTCCGTCCACCGGGTTTTGATGGGGGAAGATATTTAGACATATTAGGTAACATGAAAAATATTTTATGGCAAGTGCTTCAAATGCAAAAGTGATGGGGAATCCTCTTATCGTAATAAAAAGTTTTAAGATGGTGCATGCTCAATTCGAGGAATGATAAAAAAGAAATTTAGTTGAACGCTCAAGATCGAGAATGCGTGGGTTCCTTGAAATGAGCTTAGCAGTAGATTGTAACAGCTTTTGAGTGTTTTTAAATCTTATATTAAATGATGTGTGACGTTTTGATAAACAGATATGGAGAAGAGGCTATTAGTATCACACGTGTGATTTTTTTGTATTTTTGTAAGGCGTATCTATTGATATAATATACGGAAAAGAATAGAAGGTTAAATCAAATCCCTTTCCCCAAAAATTCATGTTGATATTTGTATGTTTATTTATTAAAATGTTTCTTTTTTAATTTTTAACAAGTAGTTATTGCAGTGTCATATCTGTCTGGCTAATTAACAAGCACAAAAGTAATAGTTTGCCTTTTCATTTGCAGAAAAACTTGTTTGCCACTAATTACAAATTAAACCGTAAAGGTGTAGTAGATCTAGTATCCACCTTTTTGGAGGAGAAATACTAGAAACAATTTTCAAACAGTTTTGTTATGACTCTGACTTTATGACACAACCTTCTGGCTGTGTATGACAAGCACGAGAAACCGTAATATTATTCTCCTTCTAAAGTAAAACTTTAAATTGTTAAGTTGACAAGTACGCAAATGTGAAAGTTGACAACTTCTGCATTACATATGTCAATCCTCGGGAGTTTTGCTGCATATAAAGCATATAATATAAAGTTAGGTATTATAATTTCTGTGAACTGACTGAATAGAAAAGCTGTCACTCAACCATGAAATCATTACCAACTTATAACGTAAACGTAGCAGTCGTAGCGATACTTACCATATATTATGATTAGGTGCATGTGTGGAACTGCGTTTGAAGTATAATTTTTACTTTTGTACCTATACTTTAGACATTTTTACATGAATGGAATTCGGATTATTCGCATGAACAAACAAATTATGCGTGTTTTGCTCATCATTTTCCATTGCATTCATCATTATTTCAAGGTGACACCAAAGAGGATGAGGATAGTTTCACGGGATTTGGAAAGGAATGAAAGTAACGAAAATGACTTTCTTACTTGAAGAGTTATTATTTTCTCTTTCAAATCTTCCTGTGACACAGGGAATTTGAAATGCTCGTCGAAAAACGGGTTCGCCTCATTTGGATGAATTTTCGTCTCCCGTTTCCGAGCGTCAACTTCTGGGGTTAAAAATATTCGGATGTATGGGTCGTTAAAGCCAGACTGGTCCGGTCCAGGGAGATCGCGTGCTATAGGCGTATAGAAAAGAGAATAATAATATTATTGTTTGGTGTTTTACTCAACTTTTAGTTGGCTATATATGATTATATTATATGACTACGGTCTGGTTATGGTTTAGTTTTAGTGTTCTTTATAGAAATCAAAACCATAACTTTTTCTTCGTCTGTTCCAATTAGCTATACATATGCATATACTACGTGAGTGGTAATACTGTGTACGGATACCTATCATTACTATATCTTCCTTCCCCTCTTATTATGAATATGTATACTATTTTATATTTTTCGCAAATTTTATAAAAGTTTCAAGGCTAAACAGGATAACCTCGATCACTGAAAGAAAATGGATTAGAGAAATAAAAGTTTTTAGTGGAAAAGCCTTGGAGTATATTGATAAGTAAATGTTAAGCTATTTATTTCTTGTAACTCATTATAGAATAGATTTTACTGAAAAGGCCAAATTAGACATACTATTTCTACTCCAGAACACATTTCGATAAACATTATGTTGTACTTTTCTACTAAACTGATAGGAAAGATGCTCACACTACTTCACCATTATTCATGAATATTCGCCAATTAGAGACAGCATCTTTATTTAGTTTGTGTCATACCTGGAATAAATTGCTTTTTCCTCAGTGAATGTATTTAATTAAAGTAATAAAATGTATGTATGTGAATATCGGAAAAGTTGAACTTCTTTTCAACAAGTTGTTTGCAACGCATATGCAGAATTATGTACGCTTCATATAGCAGCTTTCCGCACTTACACATTATTACAATAATAGTGTTCAATGTAAAAAAGAGAATCCTTTCTGGATAAGATTAACAAGCGAAATTTATGAAATCGCTTCAACATGAACGTAGCTCAATCTTCCTATTTATTTTCTGTATGCAATGCTGAGCTTCACACGAATAATGAGAAGAAAGTCCAATGTACCATTCTACCATTTTATATTATCCGTTTTACTTTAAATTTCCTCTCAGAAAGTTTTCTATCTAACTAACTAACTATCAATCATTTCCCAAAACTTTCTTGCTTCGCTGCCAAAAGTTTGCTTTCATATTTTTAATGTTAATAAATCAGGGTAATGATTTCCAGATTCGCATGCTTGGGTTACTTTACTGCTAAAGACACCTTTTTAACAGATTTTGTGCATAAATTTTGTGACAAAAAAGATTGACCTTGGCGTGTGCCCTCGTACAAGATGACTTTAAAATGAAACAGGGAAAAATGCCATTTTTCCTAAAATTGGCAACAGCAAAATCATCAAAAAACGATCGGTTATGAAGTCAGTAGTTAGTTGTGATCAGTCGATAGAAACAAATTTATGAAGGAAACCACCGTGCATTTGCAGTATGATAAAAATATTCTAGTTTATGCCTTTTTAGAAAATAGATGATACCTTACACCATCAATCATAATCATTATATAGTTGTTGCTTCGCGTTTTTCCAACTATCAGTTTTATAAAAAGGTGAAAATTTGTAAAGAATCTGCACATGAATTCTTCAGCATAATGATTATAAAGTAAAATCGGTAAGCTTCATCTCAAGTTAGCCTGAAGTAACACATATTCACATAGAGAAAAGAGAATTAATATTGCAACATATACATCACCATGTATAGGTATGTATGTACCTATTATGTATTATGGATCAACAACAGAGGTGAAAGGCGGTACTTTCTCCCTTTCTCCAGATATTGCGTTTTTTATGTTATGTACTCCCTTCGTTTATCCTTCAACCTTTTCTGGTCAATACTTGGTTCGTGCAATTTCATTAGATTAAACATAAATGAATAATATTAATAGAAAAGGTAGAACTTTTCATCTAAGCAAGTAGCAATAATTCGGGTAAAACTGATGCAAATAACTGCCAAAAATTAAGGATGCTAGTAATATAGTGTATAGTAATATAAGAGCCCGGCTACGCCGGGGTAGCTTCTGGTGATAACTGTTTAAATGATGTATCGAATGCCATATATATGTTGCTGCATTAATAGCGACATCCTCTGCCTTTTACTCTCCGGGGGTATGTGTTATAGTTATATAGGTCAACAGTAATCATGGTTAATGTTTTTCTATTCATTTGAGTTTGAATGATGTATCACAAGCTATATGTTACTGTTAAAAAGTGTTGACCGTTGACCCCCTGAGTTTGACAAATTTTGCTGAAAATCATTAGGGTTCTTTCTTGTAACCACTTGAATATGTATACCGAATTTTGTTAAATCGACTAAAACTTTCTCGTGATATTGCGTAAACAAATGCAGAGATGACCCCCGCCCCTTACGTCCGGGGGTATGGGTTAGGTCAAAAATAATTATTGGTCAATGTTGCTTTCGAATGATATGTGACATGTTTTACGTTGATATGTTTAAAAATGTGGACCTTTGACCCCTTTCCACATGGGGGTTGACCAATGCTGGTGAAAATCATTCTTTCTTGTAAATGTGTATGTAAATGTGTGTATTAAAGTCGGTTGAAGCGTTCTCGAGTTATTGCACGGACGGACATTTTTGTCCCGTATCGTGTATTCTTAGAAACTACCATTCTGGCAGTTAACAGCTCATCTATGATCTTCTTTGCAGAGTGGAGAGTTTATTTCCCTTCAAAGGTTTTACTAATGAATGTCAGCCAGTCAGCGAGAAAAGATGCTCGTTGCTTTTTCTCTACATATTGACTCTTTCCGGTTTCTACACAATAAAGAAATAAAATGTGTTGGTTTGAAAATAACAAAAAACATTTGTTCGTTATTTTTGTTACAAAGAAATGTTTTGTGTTGTGCACAAATTATAACAGTATTTTGTTGTAAAAGGTTGGCCATGCTCATTTCATCATACACTAAACAGGAAATTCATAACTAGATCTAACTGTCTTCCTTCCTTTCGGAAATTTAATAGAAAAAAGGTTGTTTATAAACAACCACTTGTACCATAAAACTGTATACTGATGATCTTTATGTCACAGGAACTAATTACTATGTTCAATAGAACAAGGAGCCAAGTTACTTAAGTTTGAGAAACACTCAATGTACATATAAGTTTATTATAATTTTGTGAACCAAGATGCTTTCCAAATAAGAAGACATGATGCATAAATCTATACAAAATTTGTTTACAATTTCTTTGTATCAAAATTTTTTGAAGTTTTAAGTCATCTATCAACCATTTTACACACATGAAGGTAGTTTCAATTTATCATCATTATTATGCAAGAGCCATGTCCATTATTACTGAGTACATAAACAAGAGTAGCAGAAGACAGCTTTTCCTATTTCGTGATCTGTGGTGATTGGTACTTTAATTCATTAGTAAACTGTATGGACAATGTTGATGTTAGCATTACTTAAATTGATGGAATTTTATTTGCCAGTGGACAGTTTACTTTGATATTATTATATTGTTCCTCTAAAATGTTCTCGGTCTTATCGGTTTCCCGCAATGCTTTCTAATGGTACTCTTATGCATACCTTGTTTCATTGAAAATGGTGTTGGTATGTGATCATTAAATAAACAACTCGTAGCCCACAACTTGAAAGGTTTTAAAAAGCTTTTCTAGTGTTTACGTAGCGTTTTTATTATTTTTCCTTTGGCACGAAAAGGATTTATCAGTTTATGTTAAGGAGAGAAAGCATATACGAGGAGTAGAGAATTTGTCGAAAAGGACGTTTTAGAATAACTGGTGAAATATTATAGACGAGCAATATGAGATGTTTTTACAGCAAGATGCATCACGTACACGAGTACACCTTGAAGAGGTGATGGTGAAAGTGACTACCTAAACCACATGATTATGATTAGTTGTAGCGAAAGTATATACGTTGTATGGTTAGTAAAAAAATGTTTCGTGCTCGTTTTGTAAACACTTGATGTTTTTTTTTACTGTGGAACGTGCTAAGAAAGTCTGAGAATTTAGTACACTTGTAAACTTCGATAGCTAATAAACAAAACTATTGAAATTTAATAAAAGTGTAAGTAAGCGTGTATCCCTTCCCACTAAAATTTACGATCCGGCTTTTTCAGCTCAATGTCTTACTATAAAATTGGTTTTGTACGGAGGAGGACTTACTCCTACCCAGTTCACTAGCTACATATTCCACGAAAGATGTTGTATATGAATAATCCAAAACTTGTAGAGCTGGTTTTCCCATTCCCTGAACATGTAGGAGTTTTCCCGTTAATAATCTAATTACCGCATTGATACAATCATCTAACCGTGCAGCTTCCGTTGAACAAAAAGCAATAATGTAAAAAAATATTACTACGAAAGCATCGATAACCCGGCAGGTTTCCTAGATATCAAATTTTCGGTATTAACCAGTCTATTGAGATTTATCTCAAGACTACATATCTAACCCCATCAAGAACACTTTAATGAGTCTCCATTGTACGATGTAATTATAATTGGTTGTATCTACATATTTCAAATTTAACAATGTTAAGGCTAAAAATTTAGGCTTAACTCTTTTCGATAGAGAAATAAGGGTGGTTGGTAGGTGGCATATTGGTATGAAAGTCGCTTTGAAGTATTCTGTGCAAAATTTCAACCTAGGTAGTTGTGTATGTTTCTCTGCTTTCTCTTGATCTCGAGCTCAGCTCAGCCAAAAAGTAAATTATTCATGTTGCTTGCCTATGTATGCATGCATGTGTGTCAAGATGCGACTATAATGCATGTTCCATGCGTTTTTTGCTTTTCCTGTCTTGTTACACGAGTGGTTTCTTCTTACAACATTCTCCTCTTTAGGCGGAAGGAAGATTACAGGATATACCTATTCACTATCATCAGTACCCCATCCACTACCCTGATACTGTATTCAGTCAAGTAAAGTTAAAATACTTGGCGGTTTTTAAAGAGTATATAAATAATATGCATATAGATGGATTGCGGGGATTACATGCTGGCTCCATATTCTCCCTTCTATTCCACTTTACCTTCAATCACATGAGCAAGAAGATCGGATTTGTCCAAATCGTATTTGATTCCAAAGTGGAGTCTACCCAAAGGAATATTGTGATGAGCATTGTAGAAAACCACATCAGCAGCATCCGCAGGAGCCGACTTGTTATTTCCAGGAGAGCGATAACCACCTGGTTGTTTGCTTGCATCAAGGAAAATGCATATATCTTGCTTCTGATACAAGTCCAGTTGAAGACTGCCAAGTGATGGAGAAAGTGGACCTGTTACGGGACCGGAGGATCCTGGTCCATCTCCTGTTAATGATGTTGGAGATTTAGGGCTTGGGCTCATTGGTGGAATAAGTAATGGAGACAGACATCTTGATGCACGTCTGAAATAGAGAAAGTAAAAAAAGAGATTTGTTTGTAAAAGTGAGCAAACATTTTGGTACATGTGAGTGTGAGCGAAAAGAAACAAAACATTTTCGACATGAAGAAGAGTAGAGGTGATGCATATGGTATGGTTCAGATCATGCACCGGTGCACCTGTTTCGCGGTGCTACATGATGGGAGCAAGACCTAAAATCTAAATATAGAATCACTTTCTTAAAAATAACGATGCTACCTGAGTATAACTCACTGAGTTTGAGATGATGTGATGTGAGCAGAAGACAGTAGCTAGGTCGACTTTGTTATAAATTCATTTTGATCTGATGTAATGGTGAAGCAATGTTTTCGGATTCGAAATTCCGGGAAGGCGCTCAAGATGTTTTTTCATTAGCAAAATATTTGTTTTTTTATATTCTTCTGGGAATTCAAGCGGAATGTACTATATGTATGAGTTCTGGTTGAATGACAGATAAATTACCTGATAGATAGTCTGTTTAAGGTATTGTGAATGGTTCATATTTTGCAATACAATTTGCATATTTTCTGTACTTAAATTCAATTTAAATTCAATATATAAGTACCTATGTACATTCCTACGTGCATCAAAGAACAGAAAGATTTTTAACAGATAATCATATTTTTCTGAAGTAAAAAAGTAAAAGTCTAATTAAATTTGACAAAGCCCTGATTCCTTTGTTAGTTTTATTTAATTTATTTTCCAAGTACTTTTGAATTAAGAATTTCCTATTCAATGGCATTAAAAGTACATAGAGAAACGATTGGCAAAAAAGGAACAGATAAGAAAATCTGTTGGGCCAAAATGGCAATGCAAAAATATTCAATACAATTCTTTTCAGGCATGAAACGGGTTTCATTTAACTCAAGTCGACTTTCTAAAAAATCCTTCTTTTATCAAAGTGAAAGTACTCTTTTATCTGTAATTTCATATGCATACAAAGTAAGTACTCTTAGTGGTAACTGAAGTACTATTTGAAAATGGTTATCCAATAGCAGATATACGTTCATTTTAAAAGCACTTCATTCTTCAAATTCTTAAAAAACGTGATTCTGCCTCTTGCTGAACTAACTTCTCCAATTGCGGAGTTAACTTTACCAATAATGCATCAAAATAAAATTACAAATATGAGAAGTAAAGTGAAAAACAATGCTAAATTTTATAATATGTAGTTTCTAGCAATTGCAGTAGTTGAGTGGAAATAGGTAGATGCATTAAGGTTTTCAAACAGGATAATTTTTAACTACTTTGTCTGATGGCTTAAAAACATGCCAATTTAAAAACCTGTTTCAGAGAAGAGATTTCCACCAAGCAGATTAAAGTATAATAGTCGTTGCCCGTTATATTTTATGCTTTAGTTCCGTTAGCATAAGTAAGTTGATGTGGAACCTGCCGAAGCCACAATGGCCACAATGTGCTACTAACAATGATAAATACCGGTTTTGATGGACTTGTTAATACCTTTAACATAATGAGTTTACTTAAAAGGCATGTAGGCGCATATGTAAACCAGATTGAATAGGCTTCAACGCTGTGTCGTATTCGTATTCATTAGCTTAATGACGAAATTCTTCAAAGAAACTACTAAAAACTTCAAAAGAAAGATTAGTGATGATAACTTATTATTTTGAAAGCTTATACAACGAAACGCAAAAAGAGCACATATAATGCATCCACTTAACATCATATCATGCAAGCATTTATATTTATTGTTCAATCCTCCGATTAATTGAAAGTATATGTATCCCTAAATGAAACGAACTTTGTTTGTGTTCGAAATATTAACTTAACATCATAAATATATAAAAATAATAATAATATGCTAACTTTTTGTATACTAGAATGTAGATATTAAATATTTATGAGGTGTTTAATATCCTATATGCATACATCTCGCTCATATTTGGAAAACAATATTTGACACGCAATAAATTTACATATTGCACCAATTGTCAATTAATTCAATATCTAGTCTTGCATCGTATCGTAAGTGCTGACAGTGTACAAAACACGTATAGTATAATACAACAACATCATTAAGGGAAAATATTACGGAGTAGCAGTGGATAATTAATTTTGACGAAGAAAATATGTTTCTGTTTGAATGAATACATCATTATATTCGTTTCATATTATTATTTATTTATCGCATACAATACAAAATTAACACAAAGATCAACATGTATTCCTAGTACATTTATAGTATTTCCTCTATGCCTAGTACCACCATGGTCCTCCATGTTTATCTATAACTTTCACTTTGTTCTTTCTACATTGAATTGAAAAGGCCTTTGTGCTATATATAATAAAGTTTTCCACTTTTAAGCTTTGAAAGCTTTGCCACATGACCAGTGAAGGACATGATGATACATTACTTATATATTGTATATACACCTGTTTTAGCTCGTGTCGCAGATCAAAATTCGTTTTTCCTGAGAACTTAATCGCCAGAGATCACTAGATTTAAAAACCAATAGAAGCTACCTAAGCATATTTTCTCGTTTCCATTAAAATAATTCGGTGAAAATCTCTCTAAATCTTCAACTCATATATCACAAGACTCATCGTCAACATTTTCCGTCAGACGGATTCATTCTACATGATATAATAAGCGCGAACTTTCCTTTTCTACTCTCTCATTCTTTCTCTGGGCTCAATGCGAATGTGTGCAGGTGTACGAATTCAAGTGATATTTTTCTTGAATATTGCAGGCAGACATGTCCACATTTTCGCTAAGGTTGAAATACATTGCAAAAAAACTTCAAGAACTAAGTTCATTCACCTGCGCTCACTAGCACTGCCACAATGACATGGTTCCTTGTTACATTTCTTACGATGATAATAACAAAACTTTCAATTCCCAATTCTACCGCTTGCCATGTCGTTTATTTGGACAAGATTGTCATTTGTGCGATTTTTCGTAACATCACAGAGTTATGATGTGGTTTCAATTTTGTAAAGTACATGGGTAAGTAGAAACGGTTCGTAGTAATAGTTTTTCCTCGTCACATGAAGAAATAAGAATAGGATAAGTATCTCAGGGCCAAAAACGTATGACGAAACTGATGAGAGTTCTGGTAGATTTGTATAATTATATACAATATACGTTTCCTTAAAATATTATGCTTCAGGTGTTCGCTTACTCACAATTTATAAGATGCCCAACTAATAATAGTAGCTATAAATTGTTAAGACATTATATGCGTGGGATATGGACTTTGTTTGTGGTTCAAGTTACCCCAGTTGGCCAAATTCCAGCATTGTCTTTACTACACCTTAGAACATTAATACGTTAGACAAAGAATTCTGATTTCTTTCTCTTGCTTTTTACTTCCATTGGACAATTTAAATATTATGGCTTGAAACAAAATAAGGACTTTCACTTATTTATTGTTGTATTATATCATATAGAGCTATACATCATCACTATACACATTCATTACAGTATGAACTGTACTTTAAAAATTTGATGTGGGACTCCTCATGTGTTGTCAGTTGTCATTAATCTGTGAACAAAGCTGACGAGCAAGAAGTAAGCATAAGATCTTTTATATGATTCAATTTAGGAATAGTATTAATTAATGATATATAAGTAGGTAACAACTGTTTGTGGTATATGCAACAGAGCCCGATGTTAAGATTCTATCACGATTCAGTTAATAAAAGACATCAGTATCTATTATATAATAACAAAGATCTGTTTGTATGTTACAAGATGCAAATTTTTTACGGCTTATAATGTGTTTACTCACATCCACTTTGCCATGATGGAGAAAGCCTCAAATATAATGGGTCTGAAAAAAGTGGGACATGAGTGTATTATATGTCGTGATTTTGAACAAACAAAAAAAGCCATATCGTTCATGGCCTTTTAGGCATTATGTCTGTGTGTATGCAAAGCATTATGGAAAAATAATTGAACCACATGTGGTAGCACAAAAACTGGTAGCACACGGCTCAGTTAAGTTCCTTTACATCCTGGTAAAATAGATTTATTCCCATCATCAAGGAATATGCAGCCATGCACTATGAAATAGCCAATCACTAAGCCTGTCATAAAGCTGACAATGTGGTATTTGTCGTACATCCATTATGATTTAGGCATACAATTTTTAGACATTTGTATAGTGATGATACTTCTGTGCTGTTATTGAGCTGAAATTCGAATAAATAAGGCTGTTGGCCAAGTAGTCCTGCGATAAGAGCAGTAAGTATTGTATACACCGTGTGTAGTCGTCGTCGAACAAGTAGTGATAATATTGTGCAAATGAACTTGGAGTTATTTGCTTGATGGTTCACTAATTGGAAACCAGTTGGAAACAAAGATCAAAGAGATCCTTCATGAAATGATTCGATGCTGACAGCGGTCTAGTAGCTACAGACCACGAGCGAAACCAATCACAGTATAGTATAATACGTAGGCAATAAAGATCGACCAGTGTACATCATCATTCTAGACTTAATTAAGACCCACACAAAAGAAAATGCTCCCTGCGACTTATTATGTGCTTACTAGGTCCAATACCCGTGGCATTTTTCTGTTTTGCCATGTGTTCGTGTTTCATGCAAACATTTTACTCTGAGTATTTAACTCAGGACTTTTGATGTCCCATCTGCGAAGGGCTCTGATACTGTTCCAAGAAAACTTTCACCAATTACATCAAACCTCGCTGATATAACTACAATACACGGTTCTTTTTATTTTTCTATCATGTAATAGGCAATAAATGTATCTTAAATTGTTTCTTCTTAGATCTTTTTGGGCATAGGTGCATGCATAAGTAAAAACTTAAAAATAACCTGCAAGCGTTTAGATGAAAATTTGAAATCACGTTGAAACTGAAGTATACGGCTGACCGTTCGACCTAAATAATCTTACATAATGTGTAGTAATTAAAAATTGATTAAGAAAAATAAAATCGAAAAGTCTGAAACTTTCATACTTGTAGTAAACCAAATACAAAGAGCGAGGACGAACTAACCTACAGATCTGTTGGTGCCGTTGGTTTTTCTGATCAAATTTTTGTATTTTACCATTCGTTTAATTTCACTGAACATCAGTGTGAAGTTCTCGGATAAGAAAATAAGAATACATCCTTATTTCCTTGAAGAAAAGTCGTAATGACTTTTTCCCCGTATCGTATGTCTTTAATCAACACGCGACTCATCTTTCTAGGTTGCAGCTCCTGTTATTATGTTGTTGCATTACAGAATGACTGGATGTGAAAGGTGCTTGTTGGGATACATCAATAAACAGACATGTATGTGATTTAATGGCAAAATAAACTTACCTGACGCATAGACTGCTTGCTGACATTGGTTTGTAAGGGATGCTATTGCTACTTCCAGCGTCCACACTCAAACTTGTCGGTGAATGAGACTCTCCTTGAGGTGAAGTTCCCAAGTAAGGTGAAGATGGGGATCCGGTCCTACTGATTTCCAAGGATGCTGCTCGAACCTTCAAAAGGTTTCAGTGGCAAACGTTTTATTATTATTATAATACCCAGCAATATATCATAAAGAAAGATTATATAAAAATATTGACATAAGCGTATTATGACAATTTATATGACAATTTATGAGGCATGCATTGCGTATTACAAGGGATTCATTTTCAATTTTGAAGCGCATGCAGATGGAAAGGAGTGACATTGTTCATTTCCTTCATTCGTTGTTAGTAGTGTCATTTATAATCTGCATGCCAGTTCTTATCAAAAAAAAATATTAGTTTCAGGAAAATTGAAGAATGTTTCATTTTATTGCGCTAATAATTTTCATGTTTGCAACTAGGAATCTATCATAAAAATCCTCACGAAGAAGTCCATCATTTTTAAATACTACAAACGACAAAATTATGAACGATAAAACCGACCTTGAATGCTTTATAAAAAACATAATAAACATATATCCGACTGACTGCATATCGCGATCGCGTCCTTGCTTGACTAGCAGAAATGAAGGAAAAAACTTACTGAGACCGTTGAAAAGAAATAATATAGATAAAAAATTCTCCGTGTGTACGGTTTGGATGGCTTTGTTGAGCACTGGTCGTAAACATCAAAATAAATAGTGCACACATGTTTATGCTCGCCGTTCCTTTATGACGAAGAAAAATTAAGTTAGATGTGGATATCTAAGCTACAAGTCCCTTTCAATCTGTCTCTCTGCACATCATAAGCAGTTGAGTGGAAAGAATGATACTTTTTATTGATTTTTTCTCTTTTTTACTTTTCTCACTTACTTTAGTTCAACGTACATATTTCCACTTCTATTATTAATATTATTCTTTTTTATTTACGCTTGTCTGTGTTTTCGTCTTTACTAAATTTTTTTTCTCTCATCATCCGTCCAAGTTTTTTCTCCTCTTGCTGTTATAATACTTTGCAAGCTTTAGCATGAGACTTGAGCACGATCTCTACTTTTAACACTAAAAAAGTATAAGTTGTTGAAGATGTATCTGAGCAAAAAAAGGAGGATATGAAACAAAATGGTAATAGTAATAACCAAGAAAAGAACTATTATTACCACTGCTTTGCACTAGTGCTTTCACTGTTCACTTCACTTTCTCTTTTTTTTCTCTGGCCGCAGTAATAATATGGTTTATATACAGGCAGACAACAGGCGATGGAGAGGAGGAATAACGGGGAGTCAAGGAAAAAAGGACAACTTTTGGTAGTCACAAGAAGAGGACGTCGAAAAGAAGTAGAACGCAATATTGAAGTACTTAACAACCTGTTGCCCACGATCCTTTTTCTTAGCCTTTTGGGAGTTAAACTGCTACTTCTATCATTTCTTTCAACCACTAAAGTTCCTGCTGCTACATTACATTTGTCTTTATTAGTTTTTTGCTTCTCCCGCATGAAGCTATAGAAGACTTGAATTTATTCGGATGCATACATCAATACCTGCTGCATCTGGCAACTCATGTACATTATTAGTAATGTATATGGAGATAAGGTAAAAAAAGCACCTAGTATGATTGTGTACCAAATGGGTGTCAATACACTTGTTTGGATATGGGATTTGCCAACAAAAGTGCTTACCTTGCCATATTGGTGGGTAGAAGAAAAAACTTATTTTTGTAGCAGCACTTTATTACATCTTATGCTTCCATATTTTTACACGTATCAGCTACAAGTACTTTATGGGGACCAGATAATGGAGTTTTGCTTGTTGATGTAAAAAAGTATTTCAAGTGAGTGAAGTGAAAGTCGACTCGGTCAGCACCAGTTGCAACTTTTGTCAAGGCAATCCAATTAACTCCCATAATATGTTGATTTGATTACATAGTTCTTATTTCAGGCTTTTAGTGGCAGTTGTGGTGCATGTGTGTTTGTGAGGAGAAGTAGAGTGTATGTGTAATATGCATATGAGGATGATGATAACGGTTCTCTACTTATTACCTTCTAGCTTTCTCTCTTGTATTCTGGACTCTCTTTCTCTTTGTCAGTCACTTTTTACATCACTGAAGCGGGTGCAATATGTCTAAATTCTGCATAAAGCTCGTTAGTACTCCTCATTGCCATTCTACATATTCTAGTAGCTCAATGTTATTGTATTCGTTAACTTGTAATGTTTGCATATGACAATTATTCTACACGTTCAAGCAACAGCTCACATGATTAGAATGTGTTAAATAATTCATTATCCATTAAATAAAAATCCTTCATGTCCATGTTCGAACTCAAAATCATATACAAAGCATAACACACAAGACTAAGAATTATCCAGTTGAATATGTATGTAAAATAAAGGCTATAAAGGTTTGCATTCTATAAATAAATATGTTTAACTAAAGTTCGAAATCATACAAGTACGTTCCTCTTTAAACAGCACAAATTACGTTGCAGACAAACCTTTAAACTTTTATAACAGATTAGAGGACATTATGATGAAAGTGTTTTCTAATTATGTACTTTCAATTTCATAATATATTACTTACACACGACTGTGGAACAAATACTTGTACTATATAACTTCTTATGATGCAATAACTCATTCAGAAAACGTTGATAAAAACGTACTCAAAGGATTTCATAATCTTTTAGTAAACTATTAAGTAAGATTGTTATGTTTAACCAGACTTTTCTCTCTTCTCTAAACTAACCAAACCAGCAAGGAGAACGACTATAGGGAATGCATTGTGTACGTGTTTACCCCATAAGTCGAAACATAAATGCACTGACAAAGCACCGCGCAGTGTATAACTTTTATACTGAGACAATTTTGATGTAAAGCCCGATAAGAGCCTAGTGTATAAACATGCTCATTTTCTGCTAGACTACAAGGAATTAGTTTAGGCTTGCTACGAGGTTGCTGTCTTTGATTTATTCAAAGAAGAGGATTAATTAAAACTTTCACTTTGCAATGAAATGGGTAAGAAAAAGTATAATGGTAGTAAGGATGCCTTGTTGCCTTGTTTTTCCAAGTTTGTATAATGCATGCATTCGGTATAATATGTGTACCTATGTACATAAGTATATAGCCCTACTTTCTTGTAAAAGCCAGTCATCTTAGTACTTGTACTAGTTCAGCAAAAGTAGAAAAGTCTTTTCATGCCTAGAATCCCTTGAATGTTCGTCGCCAGTAAAAAGGAAAAGTGGAATGGTGAAGTAGTATAAAAGTAGGGAAGGTTGAGGAAATCGAGAATTCAAGTGAACATTTCAGATTAATGAAGTTTGCTTTGGGCAAGGTGTACCAACCAATGTATAGTCGTGGAGCAGCATAAAGTGAGCTTTACAACAGCAAAGTAAATGAAAGTTTGTGTTAGTAGTTAAGATCTTGTTTTGACATAATGACGGTGGTGATGATGAGCTTTTCACAGAATAAAGGAGGAGCCCATTGCATCGTACTGGTGGTGCCACAATGGGTTTTCATTATCTAAAACAAGTTTAACCATGTACAACACCTTGAATAAACACGCCGAAATTGCATGCGAAAGTGGTGTTTTTTATTGAGGAGAAGCGCTTGTGTAAATGTATTTGTATGATTATAAACAATTGAATGTAGCGCAACAATGGATTGTTATCAATGATGGTGATTAATACATATTATCCTTGGTATTTGTTTGTAGTACCTTGGGGTAGAGAGGGTTGTGTGGATTTATATAGGATTGTTTAATGCTCTTACATATTTGCGAGATAAAAATAGCATTTCTTCAAAACTAGTTCAAGCGACTTAGCAATAAAAAATACCTTTCTCAGGTGAACAAGAGAAGATAAAAATAGGGTAAGTTTATTTGTACGCACAATCAATCAAAACCAACATAATCAGGTTGACCGTGTGTGTAAGAAATTGAATAGAGAATCCTGCTCCTCTGTGTCGTATCGTATTGCTGCATTGTATTATTGTATAGCAGTTTATAACTTGAACCCATCATGATGATAACATAATATTTGTGTTTCTTTAAAAATAGAAGTTGTGCTTTCGGCACTCAAAGCAGCCAGGGTTTATTTCTAAATGATCATACGACCATATTATTCTACGTCAAACGTCAGAAAGCCTATAGACTATGGTCTTTTTCCAGGAGGATTCAACAAGCTCAAAGCTAAAGCATAATATAGAAAGTAAAACAGTGACTGTGATAGATACATTATATTGCATATAATGTACATGTGTGCGAATCTCATGTAGACGCCTATCAGTCTTTGTTTTACGACATCTAATCCGGAATTGCACACAGCAGTTAATAAAATGCGAAAAACCTTGGCTATTTACTTTTACGATAATACGTCCAAAAATGGCTTACATGTAGAGGAGATGGTGATCTGGATCCCGTGTAAGTTAACGGTGGTGATTCTGGAGGGGAATCAGTTGTATGACCCTCTGGATTAAAAGTTCGAATAGCTGGTGAGGAGCCACGATGACCCTGATTCAATGAAAACAAAATAAAATGGATATTTTCCAAATGGTAAAAATTATGTATTTGGTATACATAATTTATAAATGAGCATGCAGAGATTTGCTCACACTTTGGTTATTTTTAGAACGTGCCTTTTTGATGAATTTACGATGGAGGCAATTTTTCTTGTTAGTATGCATCATCATCATAATTATGATTTTATTGATACTTGTTAATCAATTTTAAAAACAAGGAAGTTGGGAAAATGTTTGTATTGCAATAATATTATTTGGTTCTCTCATTTCTTAATACAAATCGAGATGGTCATTATATTGGAATACTAAAAGTCTGCAGTTTCAAACTCCATAAAGGCGATTCAATCGGATGGAGAAAATTTACTCAACAAAACTTATGTATTTCTCCATCCTCAATTCAATTCTTGATCGCTTTATTTCCATCAACAAAACTGTTTGATCCAAGCTTATACAGCCACTGAAATTATATGTACCCACTATTTTTTCCTTGAAGAGCAAACAGTTTTCTCCGTCTTCTAACACATCTTGTCAGTGAAATGGAAATTGCCTCTTTCAAGAGCTTCCCACTCGACTCTACTGTCACAACTTATATCGCTCAACCACAAAAAAAGGCTAGGAATGGAAAAGACAACAACTTCAAATCGTATATTGGAAGACTGGGAAATGCAGATTTAAAACAGAAAAGAAAACGATGAAAGGAAAATATTTGTACATTTACTGCCCAGTCCAATCCCGGTACTTTATATTGTTTTATCATAGATTAGTTGCCTGGACTAGACAGCAAAAGCTCATCTCTGTTTTTACTGCTTGACGGGTTGTCCATCGAAGCAGACATACATCTTTGCATAAAATGTGTTATTGTAGCAGGCATCTAAACGTGTCTAGGTATAAACATAATACTCCATAATACTCCGGTGATACTTTTATTTATTGTGTTTGTTCATTCTATGACATAATAACGACCTTCAACCTTGTTGCTGCACTCCAATCCATATTTGATCCCATGCTTATGGGGACATACTGTGAAATTGCATTAATCTCAAGCTGGATACTAACCTGACTATCAACGCCATATATATATGTACTATGTACTTATAAACTTTCTATACATTAGTGGACAATGCTGAATGAAACCTTTCTCCGCGCTGTCTATATATTAATGGAACATAATACAGAATGTTCATTCCACCATATAGTTCATTTGCTTATTATTAGTCAAATTCTAAATGATGAAATAAAGACACGAGAATGCTCCCACATTATTTAATGAATATTATCAAGCAAGCACCTTCTCAAGCAGCCCCAGTAACTTTATTTTATTTAATTATTCAACTTTTGCTCATGTCTCTTTCCCCAATGAGTATACAGAGTGGATAAAACACTTTCATTGTAATATTCATCGCCATAACTTTGTCACAAAAAGTTTGCTGGAATATATGATAATGGTTTTGGGTGATAGTAATAATAGCATTATGGGGTTTTCAACGTTTACAGCCACACCCAGAGAATAGACTCAAATAAATGAAAGAAACAGTGTGGAAATCTGAATTTGTGATGTTCTATTCATCGGTTTAGCTTTGTGCACAAAGAAAGTACGTCGGAACAAAAACACACGGGCATTTCTTTGCGTGTCAAATTGTTGAAAAATCTGGTGGCTTTACAGGATGATATATTACGCTACATCTCGGAAAAAAGAAAAAGAAAACCTCTTAGAGACAGTACAGCCATTTTACGTAATACCGAGACATTGAATTTATATCTAACAATGACGAATGAATATTTTATTAGGAAAAAAATCTCACTTTACATCTGCTTCCTATCGTGTAGCTCAAAGTGTACATGTAAAATTTTTGTGATGGACTGAAAACGCTAAGTTTTCTTTTCACCAAAATGAATAGAAGAGCTGATCCAACGAGCTCTGCTTTTCTGTGAACACAGGAATTGTTAATACTTTATTCTTGTCGGATGGGGAATAATAGAATAATATACGCGATTTTTGCGTATTTTATGGCTCAAAAATGCAAAAAAGACTTTTTATATGCCATTGTTCTTATTATTATATTTCCTTTGTATTCTTAGTTAAGTTTTTAGTATCAGATTTAAAAGATTTTATAAAAACCAAATATCTGCACTTTTTACTTCAAAACATACATCTAGTTGAAGTTTTGTAATATTTCATGTGCCATGTTTGCAATAAAACAATATTTAATGCTGATCCTCAGAAATCAGAAACTAATGTTGAATGGAATTTACCCGTGGCGTTGTTCGGTTTTTTACCGCTGACAACTGATAAGTATGTGTATATGTAGGTGAAGGTATATAAGATGTAAGTAGCCAAGCATGCACCAGTGGTTTTCACTATGGCTTGTAAAAATTACGACATGGTTCAAGTATTAAATGTGAGGGAATGCGTGACTTTCTCCGATGTAAGTGAAAAGGCGCTAGCAATAAAGAACACAGTCGATCTTTTCAGTACACGTACAATACACGAGAGACAAGTACGACGTATGTACAAGTACACACAAAGTCAGTTTACAGCTCTCAGATTTCCAGACAAGTCTCCTCAAAGAAAGAAAATGAAATGTGTGGAGGAGGAGAGGCATGGTGTAGGAAGGATGAGGAAGTGGAAAAGGGAGAAAGGCGTTTGCTAAGGAGAAAGTGAGAGACACATTGCCGTCAGTGACTTTCACTTCAAATCGTATACCTATTGAATCGAGAATATAGACTATAGACTTTCAAAGATTAAAACGAGTTGATAATGTCTTGAATGATAGGGTGCTCGAGGTAGTGAAAGCTTATTTGTCTAAACCTGTATATGCCACAATAAAGTAGTTAACAGCCGGCAGCCCTTATTTGTTCCCGTTCATCTTTGAACAATTTCATGATGCCAAAGTATTCATTGACAGATAAAATCTGTATATGTAGCATATACTAAAACGTACAATGTATAAAACATAACTCTATTCCATGCATTATCCTCTCACCTGGACGAACTTTTACCCTAGACAATAGGGCAACATGATATTGAATCAAATACATTACAAAAGCGCGAGTCACAAAATGCCTCGATGCCTTTGGTTCTCTTTCCCTTTGTATCTAATTTTTGCAATGTACTCTTTTTGAAAAGCGGTGACAGTTATGAATTTGAGGAAATTTATTTCCACCACACTCAACAAAAGCATTTTTGCTAGTAGAGGCAGCTAGTGTTATTGGTTCATTAATTTTTGTAGACGTGGAATGAATTCTATCTTTATGTGCAGTATACATGCACTGTGAAAGGTGAGACGCAATAAAGTTCTTGCCAAAACACAAAAGTGCAGATTACTAGGTATGCTATTATTTTATGATCCGCGTTGAATTGTTGGTATAAGGCTTTCATTATGATTATGGCCATGGAATAGGTGATTTGTTTCGGGAGAACGATTATATCGTATAGTAAGACTCTTTGCTATGATTTTGTGAATCGGCAATAACTTTTACTAATACTATACGTAGTGGAATATATTAGGATATATGTTATTGGTAGTAAGCACAATACAAAGTTCTGTATTACAAACATTACAACCTGTCGCTTTGTTTTGTACAGTCGTGCATCAGGTTTATATATATTCTTAACTGGACCTTGCTAAATTCATACACGTATCAAAAGACAGCTAGAGCTATACCGAACTGGACCAAAAATAACCACTCCATTTATTCGCACAGTTTTACATCAAACCAAGAATGCATTGTTGGAAATTGCTTATGTGAATGTGTCAGTAGAAAAGCAGAAAATAAATGATTTCATTGTCTATCTGAAATCATAATATAATTTTCAACAGGAACTAATTGTGAGATAGCAAATAATAGTATTTGAAATTTGAATTCCTAACCTTTACCATGCATGGGCATAATAAATAAATAAAAGTTATAATAAATTCTTTTCACAGAAGACGAGTTTGCCTCAAATCATGTGTTTTTCAAAGACAAAACTATTAAAGTCATTTCTCATGTTGTTCAATTCATGTCGTTTCGACTCACTAAAAATAAATGCACGCGCTTTCATAAAAGTACAGAAAAAATATACGAAAGTTCCCTGAAACTACACACGCTTGCTTTATCTGCAGTAATTTTGTTCACACATTATATTTCGAAAATGTTAGTTTGGCTTTATACTCTCATGTCATTTGTTTCTAAACTTTTCTTTGTACCTAACTAGTAATGATTTAGTTTGAGTTAGATGAGCTTTCAAATTTTCTTTAGCTTGTTTATAAATTTACTTTTCCTATATGATTGTCTAATTATTATAAATCATAATCACTTTAAATTACAATTGATTAACAATGCCAATTTTATTTATTTGGAGGCAATGTAAAGATTCAACAGTTTTTCTACATGTTGATTTCCTTTAGTTCACTCTTAAATGTTTCATCATTGGGCTTCGTCATCGATTCTACATTTTATGTATATTTGCTAAGACCACATAGGAGATAAGTACTTGACATGAGTGTTCATATACACTTAACTTCAACAAGTAAAGTAAGTAGCATAGGAGTTATATCGTTCAAAGATGGCAGACAAGGCTAACCTCCAGAGGAAAGGGTTTACTTCCTAGAAGACGTATTCCGGCCCGGGTTCATTCCTCCAGAGCATTTCATCATAGCAAATACTATAGGTATAGTAAAGATACTGATATATTTTGCCTACTTTAAAGATGGCCATATGGAAGATGACACGCATCATTTATGCATTACATAGCAGGAAATACGCTGAAAGTGGCAGCGTAGACAGATTTAAAGAATCAGAGCTGATGATGAGTGTGAGGGCAAAGAACTAGAACTACAGTAAGGAAACAAATAAGTGATAACTGTTTTGAAACATCTAAATCTATGAAATTTCTATGTTTTTATGAGAAAAAATCCAGTTGTATTTTGATGATCACTTGTTCCTTAAGTCAAAATGAAATAGGCTGGTTAGGATTTCATTTTTCAATGACACAAACTAGCAAACGTGAGACATGCTTGCTGAACAAAGGCTGCCGATATGTGCAACTTTTTACTCAGGCACCTAACTCTTATTACTTTTTTTATCTAGGTAATTTGCATAAAATTGATAAGGGAAATTTTCTGAGCTCCGTTATCAGAATTTTATGTATAAATTTAATCAGAGACTTCTTCAGAAAGAGACAAGTGAGCTCCAAAAAGGTTTCTATTTTCTGTATGACAGATAGATAAGAGAGCTCCTAAAAGAAGAGTTCATAATATCAATTTAAGCAAATTACTTAGATAAAAAGTGAGTAAAAAGTTGCCATTCCACTCACTGTATGCCTGGACTTACCAAGACTATACTAGGTGTACTTGTAATTTTATGAGACACCTTTACTTCAAACAAGATTACCAAGGTCGGAGGTTTGCGCTAGACATGTACACAGGTATGTGAAGACAACCAAACTTTAAAAATCTGCGACTGACAGTTTGATCGTTGTACAAATATAGATAGATTTTTCATACATATACTAGTTTTATTTAAAAATAATAATCTTTAAAAGCTCACTCTAGTAGTACAATTCAATGGCTATGCAACAAAGCAACATTATGAATACACAAACGATTATATCAGCACAAAAACCTAGCTTGATGCTAGTGATTGAACTTAAAGTGGAAATGAGAATGCACAACATTATGCATTTTAAATTTCATTGGAATATCTCATCCAGAGTTTTCATTTTAAATTACATATATGTTGCTGTAATACAGTTATATTTGATGGAGAATAAAATAACGTTACTTGTTATCTCGAGTGTTTGTACCGTCTGTCATTTAAATATATAATTAATATAAAAGAGACAAAAGAGTTCAAGTTAGATGAATTAAAGAACATACAGTAATTTCATATTAGTATTTTGCATGAAATCTTTGTCAGTCAGCTAGTACGTATTATGAGCTTACTTACTTACTTACTTGTTAATGTAAGGGTAAAATGAAAGAAAGTATTATTTCTTCATACACCATTTCACGTTTGTCTCACAAATATGTATGTATGAATATTAGTTTACGAAAAATAAAAGATAAAATCACTTGAGGCAAGAAACTGGCAGAAGCGTCTCTTGTTTGAATTCGCATAATATGATAAATTATGCATGCCAAAAAGACAATATTCATATCCCCATACTTAAAATATAACATGTTATTGAGTGATTACAAACAAAGAGTATATCACTCAATTCAATGTACAGAACAGCGTGTGTCTTATCTTCATCGTTATGTAAACTTTTACATTCTGTGCACAGGATTCATCCTAGTTTAAATAAATTTTTTTATAATTATGGAGTGTATTATTATGATCTACATAATGTAGTAAAAGCACAGTTCCGTAAAATCCCCAATGGGTCATTATCCCAGGCCATTTTATTCTCTGCTTCCCAACTTCCGTTTTTTTGCGGAAAAGGCAGTTCTCTTTGAAGAGAGATACAGTTACCAACTAATACTCATCCTCCCTGGATTACAAACATACTAACCGCAAATCGAGGTTTTAGGAATGCGCACTTGTCTACTACCACATTGAAGAAATAAACACAATATGCATTACCTATATGCATAAAATAAACATTTTAAAATACGCCTTTTTCTGCCTACACACATTATATTTTTCAGATTCAGTTGCAATAGTCGTTTTTCTCTTTTATGTCTATCTACTAATGTTAGTTTTTCTAGTCAAACTCATTCATTTTAATGATTATCCATTTCCACACGAGGAAGCATTAAATGAGGATATTTTGATGTGTTAGATGAGTGTGTGTGCGTTCATGTACTAAACTTTTGACTTTAATGTTTTATACTCCTGTTTTGTTTATATCACGTATTATGTTTCATTTTCATTAATGTTTACTGTGTTGTTGTTTGCTTCTTGTCTTGCGCAAAGTAGAAAAAAACACTCTATAGAACCCAAATATGCTTACCTACACACAAAACGTATAAAGTGTACAATAAAATGGAAAAAATAAACAAAGTCAATGATCATGTAGCGAATATATGGTCCGCGAGAAGACAGAGATTCTAATTAAGAATTCCCTTACCTTTCTAGCAGCATTCTCGATTTGACCTTGAGATGATATAGAATAGGTCCTATTAAGTCTCGCTCCAGGAATGGGAGGTCCAGACGGTAATGATCGAGCTTGATGCGTAAGCATGTTGTTTATTTATTATGTGCTCCGGTTTTTTCTTTCTTTTAAAACTTGTTGTTGAATGTTCAAGTTGCTTCCGACGGGAAGAGGAAGATGATGTATAAGAACGTGTTTATATAGTAGTTGCAACAGTGTGTATGATGAACAAACTATTTTCTCTCCTTCATCTCTTTTCTTTATTTTGCCACTACTTTTATACTTGGATGAAGTCCTTTCTTCTATAAAAGCCACCCGTGATGTCGATAATGAAGTCGATGATGAAGACGACGATGATGATGATTTTCAGAGTGTATGTAAATACATACAAGCAATATGGTCGGAGAAAGAATGAAGAGTGTATTTTTCGGTTGTGCTTGTATACTTTCTTAGTTCTTTCAGCAAAAAAGAACAATTCTTCTTTCACCGCGATTCTATTTACATCAAAATTTCTTTATTCTCTTTACTTGAAGTTGATGTGTAGTGTTCCAAACCGATGTTTATTTCTTTTGCTCCGTGGGAATCTGGAAACAGCAGGAAACAGTGACTTTAAGAGATTGGACAAGTCCTTGTCTTTTCCTGAAAACTGAATGTATGGAGTTTGAAAAAAGAATAAGATGAAAGGGAGTTACACCCATAATGTTCTTTAGATATGCGTCTAAATGTAAACATTTATGTATGTTCTCATATAAACTATAGTTTTTAAAAAATTTAGCAAAGCGTATATACAGTTAAATTCAAATAGATATATTCCTCATCCTCCACTAGTCAAATTTAGTATGAGAACGAGAACGATGACGATTTGTGTATACAGTATTATGCGAAATATTGTTGTGAAGAAAACAAAGAAAAATGAGGAAGGAAATCATTTCAAAGCAATGAAATTTGGGGTACAAAGGGACAAAAGAGAAAGCAGAACGAAAATGTAACATATAACTCTCAGAAATGAGGAAACGCTCTACTTTTTCCATATCTGATACATGTCACTTTGTTACTTTTACTACATCCAGTATTGGTTTCTACGAATCATTACCTTTAATAAATTAAATCAATTTACTTTTCAGTTTACTTACTTTACTGAGAAATTAAAGAGAGACTTGTTTTTTTTGTCAACTAAAATAATATATAGAGTTCTACTTATATCCTTTGACAAGGCTCATTTGAAATAAATAAAGAAGCAGTTAGCCACGTACAAAAGTTGTGCGAGTTCAGAGAAAACGTGGGGAAAGTTGCACACTGCCCCGAAAGTTTATTCTTTCTCCCGATATGCGTGTTGCACTTAATAGGAAAATGGAGAGGCTATAACTTTTGTTGGCAAACTTTTCCCAACGCAATTCTAGTTTCTCTGAATTTTTCTACCTTTTAACCTAAAACAGAATTTTGTGTTTGTGACTCTAACTCGATAAATGTATACGTGCAGGGCAGAATGAGACATTTTGTTGGATGATGTAAAAGGGTTTATTATTTAGAATACCTGTAAATAATGTATCATTTCGAGTACGGAGGAGACGGCATGCTTTTACTACATTTGTTCTGATATACTCTCAGCCTCCTTTCAAAAAGTTTCTAGTGTGTGTCTGCACGTAGAAATAAGTGTTTGTATTTATTTTTGACTGTTATATGTACTGACTGCTAGGGAAAAAGCGATTACTAGCGACTGTGACTGGGTCGCATTTTCTATTTTCTTTGTCAATTTTTGTGAATGTATGCTAAAAATTGAGTTTCTCCATTCAAAAAGAAAACAATTTGCTACATTGAATGAAATAAGCAAAGCAAATTGTGAAGGAAAGCGAAAAAGTGGAGAAATATACTACATCTAGCATACAATAATTATATCAAATTAAAAGTTTCCTAAAGTGTCGTCGTCCTCCTCACTTCAAATAGGTACTCACTTTTTCACATGCACTTTCGTGGTTGTATTATTCTTGTGTAACCGTCTACTTTACTTACATGATGTACTTCATTGTATTTTTGCTGTTTGGTCTGGTGTATAAATCTACTGTGTAAGTAGACACCTATAATACAATATAACATGCTTTTGTAATTCTTAATAAAAAGGAATAAAGCTGTGCAGAAAAAATCTCAGGGCACTTTTCCTTACAGAAAGGAAAGCTCGAAATCGTGCATATGCTGACTGTTTAAAAATGGCGATATAAAGGAAAAGTTAAAAAGTGCCACGTAGAACACAACTATGTGATGTGGAGAGTGGAGATGATAACACAACAAAAACGTTTGCCTATAATATGCGTCTCGGTGGTTTTATGGTCTCCACTTAGACACATGCTCGTATATACTCAGTTTTTAATATAACATGCATATGTACACAATATCCGAAAAAAATCTCTTGGAGAAAAAAGCTTTTAGAAAAATATCAGCAAAAAACTTTCTTTTTCTATGAACCTCTATCAGCGTCCTTTCTCCCCTTTTCTTTAATATTTCTACTGCTTGTTGCACGAGGGAATTAATCTTATCAAAGGTATAGTGGTCCAGATTATTATCTGACAAAGTGAAAGTGAATATATCTATGCACTATGTAATGTTTATCTATTGAACACATAGGTATTCATACTTTTATTGGTGGGCCAATCTTTGGGAATTTGTACGAATTCAGAGGAGGATGTTGTAGAAAGGTAGGTAAACTTACCGGAGAAGCAAACCCGAAAGCGTTGGATGATTGCAGGCAACAGGGGAAGAAAAAAGAGTCAACGGTGGAGAAAGCTGGAGAAGAAGAAAAAGCCTTGTTGAGTCAACCAACAAAGTTCAACTGGTCTTGGGTTGGAAGGATCACGATGATTTTTTCTATGATCCAGTTCACTGTGACTGTATGAATGTTACGTGGTGAGATGAACAAAATTTCACTCTGTTCTGCTGGTACTGCTGGTGGTGTTCTAGTTCTCTTGCTGGTGGATACGTCCTGTTATGATCATCATGGCTTCAAGCAGAAAGCCTGCTCGATCAGAGAAACAGCGAGGAAAACGTAATATACCAGCTAGTTATCTTGTATAGCTTTGTGCTTTTGCCTTGCTGTTTTAGCATCAAAAACACAGTTCTGAGCAGATACAAACTTGTTTCATGAGTTGTTCTCAATGTGTGCAATTTTTATGTAAGGGAAACGGGAAACTTGTGAAAGCTCACTCCTCTATCAATTTCCAACACATCATCCTATGGTTTATTCCAAGACCTGTTTCCAGAGATTTAATGTTAACGTTAGAATGCAATGTAATATGCAACAGAAGAGAGTATAATTTTTGAGCTATGGGAGGAAAGACAGGAAAATTCAGGCCCAAGGCAAGTAAATGAAAAATGTCAAGAATGCTGATGAGAATGCAACAGTTTAGCTATTAGGAAAAGTGAACCATGCTGATGCTTCCAGAAAACTGTTTTTAGTTTCGATTTATTAACTTTCATATATACACTGTCTAAACAAAATAGGGTGTTTTCCATTTCCATGATTTATATTTTTTCTGATGAACGAATACTAGAGAAATATCAAGCTCAGCTCTTAGGTACATTGCTACAAATACACATACACATACTCTAGTATAATGTGAAATTGGATAAGGTGGAGCCATTAATAGGATTTGGTAAGGGTTGGACATAATATGGATCGAATTTCTTGGGATGTGGTCAGAACTTTTTGAAAGAATTTTGACCCCCCACATTATCCCATAAGACTTTGATGCTCATAGTGTGAACATCAACGTGCTAGCAATGATGCGAAAGTATATTTTAAATACTTTTAAATTCAACTTTGTTCAAGTTTGAATGATTTACTCAATTTTTTCTGGTCAATGTATTGAAAGCCAAAATTAGTAACAAACTGAAATTTACTTTTAGGTCTGAAAGATTGACTGAGCATCAAATTCATGTAAATCAAAAATGAAATTATGTACAAATTGCAATTGTATAAGTACAAACAAGTGTTTTGCCAAATGTTTTGACGGAACAGAAAGAAATCAAATTATAAATTTTATTGATTTGGGCTAGTGTACTAAAATGGGGGTTATCTACACAACAATAAATGGGTTGAATTGATACAAAAATACAAATTTCATTACTTAATTCAAGAATTTTATATGCTTTTATATTTTTTTAAATGTTGAACGGTTTCTTTAAGAAAACCAAGTGGATTTTTTCTACGAAAGTCTAGCTGTGCACCTACATAAAAAAACATGTATGAATTTTACGGACAATAATATCACTTCAATGCATTAAATAAAATTAGATACTCAATGTTTCCATCAAACTGATTGAATAAAGTAACAAAAATGCATTATACATGATGATTCCATTCCACCACCGCTCTGATCCTTATTTCTTGAATGTTTTTGAATAAAAGAGTTTTTTATAGGGCTAGCCAAACCCAGAAAACATCACTATGCAGTCATCTTGTCCAGTATTTAAATGCATCTATCTAATAATATGTATTATATATCTTGCATTTATTTACATCTCAAAACCATAAATATCCTCCGCGCAAACTAAACCTATAAAAGCATCTACGCAGTTGAAAAATGTACTGCTTTGTGAAGCATGAACGAACGAGGAGTCGCTTTCCGCTTTTCACTCACTTTACAGCTATAAAACATCATCCAAGGGAAAGTGTAGAGAGAACTTCAAAGTATATAAAAGACAGTTTGATCATAATGTGGTAATAGCAGTGTGAAAAAACCAGTTTCTTTTGCATCCGTGTATGGTGCTGTGTACAAATGGGGCAAAGTGAGAAATGGCTTTCACCAGCTTTCACCCCGTTAGGATAGTCAAATAAATATGTAGGTTGTATATATTTGTTCAATGAAATATCCAATAACCATTCAGCCATACGATAGTATATGTAAAGCTTGCATATTATACAATCTAATTTTGCAAACTTAAATTCTGATTGTTCCCTTTTCTCTTCTAGACTAGCATTACTAAAACCAACAATCAATTTCTCTCGACAAAATGGTAGTCAGTTTAGTTAGATGGTTTTTGAAGTACTTATTGTTAGTCTGGCATCTTGTTTGTCGAATTTTGTATTATAGTTGTGCCTTTTCTTTATTATATACATACATATAGTCCATCATATACATTAAACACAATAATGATATAATTTATTCATGTAAGTAATTTAAAACAGCTATGTTTGCTTCTTTTTCGTTGGTTTGAAGTACGATGTATAAAAGAAGTTTGCAAATAGAACAAAATAGCTGACGTACATGATTACAGCCACAATCAGATTAAATTGGTGTCTTTCACAACCTTCCGCCGAGCCTAAAAGGAAAATATAAAACCACATAATTACCCACTCAAACGAATTTCCACTTTGGGTCTTTTCTTCATTCGTTTTTATTCTCTACAATACTCTATGCCTATCTCTGTGAGAGACAAGCTTACTGCAAGGTAAAGATGCTTTTAAAAATACAAAAGTAATCAATATCAATATTTTTTACGGTAATGTACTTAATTTTTTCCAAGTAAACCAGTTGATGTATATTCCTACGATCATTTGTAAAATTTGTAGAGAAGTTAGGGTTGCAGCGACAGGTCGCGGTGGCTTAAATCCACTGGCCTATAAGATTGTGCAGGAATCACAAGTTTCAAGTTAGAAATCAATAGCTTGAAACAAGGATTCCCCAGAGGGAGGGATTAGTAAATGTGCTTATTTCAAACCTTGAGAGTATAATAGGTGTACATCAGCGTGTGGACAAAAAAGTTCATAGTCATTAGCCATCTATGGCAGGGCTCCTGCTCAGGAAACGTAAACCAAGTATACAGCGCCGTTGAAACATGATGATACCTTGAAGATGAAAAATGTAAACCATTCATAGATGATTAGATATGTGTATAATATATATGTAAACTTTAGTAAAAAAACCTTTTTAATACATGAAATGGCATGAATAGAAAAGGCAAAAATAAAGCTGCAATTGTTTTGCGTGTGAAAATATTGCAACCCAATAAATGTATAACCAATGTAACAGGATCAGAGGCTGCTTCCGAAGCACAATGAATGCCGTGTCGCCAAATTCAGCTATCTTACTCAGCGTCCCGATCCAACTCCAAAAAGCAAATTGTATTGTGAGTCCTTCACTAAAATTATACATGAAAGCAAAAATCGATTGCTGTCAAGCGAATAAATGATTATCGTGACAGCTTATAGCTCGGTAATAGAATTCGGTTTCATCTAAATTCCTTTGTGTTTTGAATCGTTGACATTGAACATTAAAGACTTTCAAGCGTTTTTAGTTTCCAGTATAAAGCGTATTTACCTAGAACAAACGGATTTGTAGAATCCATCCTCTTTCCATAAAACTATCCACAGATCTGGGAATGTACGCCAGAAGGCTAGCGCGGAAAAGGCAGCAAAGCTAACATTCCAAATAATTAGACAAGTTTTTAACTTGTACGGCTCTTTATGTGTCATCCATCGCCTACCGCTGAAAACTAGGACAAGGTAAATAACAGCGAACACAATGAGCACTGGAAAGTTTTGTTGTGCCCATCGACGCCAAAATGGAAAGTCAAAGAGCTCCCAGGTATAAGCCTCATTGTTGACTGATTGGCTGAAAGTAGTGGCAAACTGGAAATCCATGAGTTGCAACTCCAAGTTTGGCTTATAAGATGACTGTGTAATTTGTTGCATGCTGAAGTTTATAATATAATCTTTGCTTTGTAATCAATCAACGCGCAGATGTATATGTATCATCACACAAGAGCAAGTACTATATTGTACAATGTCGGTGACCGGTGGTTGCTGATAAATGCCAAGCTGTGTGAAAATTACTACAAATGGATAAATTAATTAGAATGGTGTGCTTATTAAATATTATTAGATATTACGGGGAACAAACAAAACAGTAACTCAAACTCCTGAAGCTATTTGAATTTTTGACAATTTTCTAATGGAAAACAATACAAGAATAAAAACAAT
Source organism: Entomobrya corticalis (assembly GCA_034694325.1). Lineage (NCBI taxonomy): Eukaryota > Metazoa > Arthropoda > Collembola > Entomobryomorpha > Entomobryidae > Entomobrya > Entomobrya corticalis. The sequence continues at coordinate 98,583 of JAQFYG010000009.1, forward strand.
AAAAAGGTCCGTCACATACAACTCTGTCGCTGCAAATGGTAATAAATGAAGAAAATGAATGAAAAAAGATAGTGCAGCATGTGCTACCATTGTTGTCGTTTACTGGGTAGATCATAGATCATATTTATCCTGGTAAAGAGCTTCTTGTTTGTAAATTATGAGATTTTGCAATATGTAATGTCAATGTCTGTATGGTTAAAGCACCCACGCACACAAGCAGCTGCGGGCTGCGAAGATCTCACAATCAGCCAAACAGAGACTACAAACTTTTTATCCACATCCACACGACGGTAATCTGCATGATCTGATGTCTGAGTTTCAGTTGGACACTCGAAAATGTAGACGAAGTGAGTTAATATTTGCTGCGCTCACACACAAACAGGATTATCGTGTCCTCGACACTGTCAGCGTTCTGAAAAATGTAAATGTGTTCTGTCAGTGTTACGTTACATGTTTTTGTATGTGCGTGCATTCATCATCTATTAACAATAAGCTTATTACATGAGATCGCCGTTTCGTCCAGGAGAGTGTAAGATAGTGTGAAGCATGTTGTGTACAGTATTATTATTTCGTCTGGAAAAAATACTGGACACATAGTGTAATACTATTGTAAAGTATTTCCAATGCAAGTACATAGTGGATGGAAGTGGAAGTCATGTTATTACTACGTTAAAAACTTACCATTATCTAGTTAAATTCGCTCTTCCTCATGATTCATTATTACGAAGTCTCATAAAAATACACACACAATAAGTGATGTACATGATATCAATTTTAAATCACACTAATTGGTATAGCATCTGCAGAAATCGAGAACTATTTCCCAAGCTCCAAAAAAGGATAGATGCCTGCCTACAGCTATGCGTTTCTTAAGCGAAAGGCTGCGTTGGGGTATTGAGAGACTATCTATCAATAAATGGTATTTCCCCACTTTTTTCTTCTGTTGAGTTTACCTTAATAACACTACCTGCACTTTTTAGCATTTTTCTGTTTTTCCCGTCATTATTTAGAAGCCGTCTAAGCAATCGTCTTTTCAAACATTAAATATCATCGTGCCTGACTGATGCTTGTTTCTGCTCGAATTGTGCTCACTATCATGACTACTTTATCTATAGGGTAAAATTACTACTTGATATGATCATAATCATTTAATTTTTGCATAATATTGCGCAACCAAATATTTTATTTAAAAATAAATATCCCCGATTCCCAAATTTATGACATTTGAACTGTCAAATTGCAGCAAGATGTGTTAGAAAATGTGTATTTTATATATATACAATTTATCAGCACAAATTATAAAGCAGCAAGCCGAATTGTTGAATAAATAATTGAATATTACGAAGTTTATTTTACTTGCCCTTCATATTTAATGAGCGATTTACTGTAGTAGTGAAAAGATTTAAAAAATAATATTCAATTTTCAATTCATATAGAAATACGAAGGAGAAGTAAACGCTTTCATAGCTATAAGCTATAATATAGGTGCTTCAAGCAGTTTACCTAAACTACTGCCACCCCACCGTAAACATATTGAAGCATAAAGAAATTATGAGCAGACAGACGGTCACTAAGAAAGCCGGCCAAAGTGATACAAGCTGGAAAAGGCGCATACTGCGATGATTTACTTTTCTTTATGGCATTTCTCGTTCAATTGTACGCAGTACGTACCATTGTATTTCACGTAAAAAACAAGCTGGATAAACAAACAACATCCGGCGTGTGTGTGTAGTGTCTGTCTGTATTCACAGTGGTCTATTAATCTATTGAATCTATTGTGTTTTCCTGATTAATTGATTGATTGTTTTAATTGGCATTAACATATTTTGATTAAAGCTAAATCCTAAGTCATTTGGTGTACTCCACTTTAGGAACTATTTATTGGGTTAACAGTTTTTAAATAAACAACCAGCAAGGTAAATACTGCATGAATTCTATACTCATCAATTTTTGATTTTGATGTTAATTTGTGAATATTATTTTAGTTTAAGTATGTCTCAATTGCTAATTTTATTTTTATCGCGTACTCCATTTTTCGACACGAACTTGGAATAATGTAACTTAATTTTAAATCTGCTTCGTTGGTTTAAATAATTACAGATGCAGATGCCAGTGAACCCTAAACCCTTTCTGAACTCTTTAACTGGAAAGCCGGTTATGGTTCGGCTTAAATGGGGTCCGGAGTACAAAGGTTACCTTGTGTCCGTTGATGGGTACATGAACTTGCAGGTTTGTACATGATAATTAAATTTTTTAAAGTCAAAATTATCAATTTCAAAGAAAGAAATTAAATTTCTGTTTTTTATTGTAGCTGGCCCAAACCGAAGAGTACATTGACGGAAATTTGACGGGGAATTTGGGGGAAGTTCTCATTCGCTGTAATAATGTATTGTATATTAGGCAATGTGATGAGGACGACGGGGGTGACGCCATGGAGTGATGAAAAATTTTCGAACAAACAATGATTGATAAGATTAAGATAGTGTAGATGTACGATAAGAACTAAGTATCGTTTGTTAATACATTTTTTGTTCGTTTATGTTTATTGATGATGTCCATTGAAAAGGGCCTATTTTTTGTAATAGGTTGGATATATGGATAAGATAAGACGATTTAGAACTGAATGCGTTGTTGATTTTCGGATGAATGTATTTACGTATTTTTATATTCATAATAAAGTTGTCCATATACACATAATGTTAACCAGTAAATATTATAAAAGTCGTAACTTTAATCAATAGATTTGAATGCATAAAATATTAAAAATTTTATTTCAAATAGCAAGACTTGTACATATGCTTAGGATGAAATATGGTTATAATTTTAAAACCTCAACTGGTGCTAGATAATCTGGTGAATACAATTATCAATTCAAAGTGAGGAGAATTTGGAAACATGTCCACAGGTATTAATTTTACTGGAACAAAAGGTTTCCCTTTGAAGGCATTAGAAGTAGGGCGAGATAAGTCGACAAAATTCTTCATCGCTGCCTTTGCGTTGCAAGCCACATAGATTAACGTTTTAATTTTTTCACATTTCCTCAAAGTAAATAACACTTTTTGATGAAGCCCAGCACGTGGGGGATCTACCACAGCAATTATGTTAGCAGATTTAGCCCTGACAATCACTGGTTCGGTAATATCTTCGGCTTTGCCAGCAAAGAAATCACACTTTTCGGACAGTTCATTGATTTCTGCGTTTCTCCGTGCATCGGAAACTGCTGAAGAAACCATTTCAACCCCTAGAACTTGAGAACACTTGTTTGCAACTGATAAGCCAATCGTTCCTGTCCCACTGCATATATCTAGCAACGTCGCATTTTGCTGGTCCAACAGATCTCCAATAGATCTATATAGAACCTATAATACATTTTTTTAATTATAATTAAATGAAAAATAGCATGTCACAATCTTATTTCATATGGCAAAAATTAAATTAACCTCAGTTGCCGAAATATTCACTTGGAAAAATGCTTCCGGTGAGATTTCAAACTTTAGACCCAGTAAATTTTCTGTGATAGTTTCTGATCCAAACAATAACTCTGGGGGATTATTATCTGGATGTCCATAGTCAGTGAGAAACTTTATGTAAAAAGATTTTACATTATCCGCGTCTGTGGAGAACTCTTTTTTCAAGTCATTCTTGAGAAGGTCAAAATTCTCATCACTAAGATCCTGAAAAGTATAGTTTGAAACCAATTTTTTGATAAACAGCTTCAATTCATCGATTAACAAGTCATCACAGCAGGAAATCATAAATAATATATATACATATACCGATATACCTTTCTACTCAACGCAACCATCAACATTATATCATTGTTGCTGGTCGCACGAACAGTAAGCTGCCGGAAACATCCCTGGTGCGTTTCCGGATGGTATACATCAAAATTGGATTTTCGTACAAAGTTTTGAAACTTCAATACCATTTCAACCATGCTATGGGGAACGTGGTTAACATTGTCTATAGGACCAACCGCGGTTGACCCTTTCTTGTAACTTGACAAACGAAAACCTACGGTTTTTTCTTTAGTTTCCGGATTATAACCTGTTTGAGAAAGAAGATAGTTTGTGCAAAAATAATTGTGCGCAATTTTTTTATGTTAAATAAAATTTGGCGGTACCTACCTATAGAGAATTCACACTTATTCCTGTAATGCTCTATAACTGGAGACGGCTTAATCATTTCTATCATGTCTTCATTCAAATCGGGTCGATTTGGCATATTGTTTTGAACACCATAAATTCCTTTTCTCATTTCAAAAAATACTTCCTTCACAATTGACATTTTTCGGTTCAGCTAACAAAAAAATAAAACATTTCTTACACCTTCTCTGGTATCATATAATTACAGCATTCATTTATAACATGTAACAGTAAGGAAATACTCATTTATTTAAATGGAAATTTGCTTTAAAAGTACCTGTTCTTCATATGGCACATTCCACCATGGTGTGGTTACTCTTCTAATTATCTCTTCAACTGTTTCGTTAGACGAAAACCCGACCTCCACATTGTCAATATCTTCGTTTAAGCGTTTCTTCATCAATGGATCTTCGGCAGCTTTGGCAGGCTGAAAAAATTACATTTGTAAAGTAGCGTTGTAAAATGTATAGTCATAATATAAAACACAGGTTGGTCATTGAGATAATAGTCAGTAAGTAAGATTAAGATTATTCTGTATACCTTTGCAGATAAGATTCTATTTTTCCATGCGTAGCCGTTAATTTTTTGAATTCCGATTCGACGATCCTCTTCTGACTTAAAATTCATAAACATGAAATCGCAACCTTTTCTTGGTGGTATCATTTTATGTACGTTTACTTTCAGCTTGTTGTTAAATAATTTCCGCAGTTCCTGGTGATGAAGTAAAATAAAATTATTTATTTTTTGCTTTGAGACAGATAGATGAGGAATGACACTAGAAAATAAAGTTACGTACGCTGAATCCGTAATGTTTTGGTAATCCGGAAACTTCAATTTTAAATTTTTCAGAGGTGAATTCATCTCTGCTTAGGTAGGCGTAAGGATTTTTATCATCTCTTTTTGTCTCCATTGAATCACCCTTTGTCTCGACGGATTCAAATGCCGTCACTGGACACTCACTGTTACTTGAATTGGTGTCGAGTGAACAGTCCTCCTAATGACAAAAAAGAACGTTAGTCATCAGTACAATCCACAATATACCTATCAAACTAACATGCACAGCGACCATTGGACCTGTGCTACTCCAGGTCTGCAGAGGCTCCAATCAATGACAAAATCAAATCTACAATGGCGAATGCAACATATATATAAGCTAAAACAAATTCCGATTACCGGAGCAGGATTCTCTGATGACGCTACTTTGTCAGATGCCAAAACTGAAGCGCTTTCGGAATCATCATTATCTCTAAATGTTGTGTCCGATGAAGCAAGGCCACAACTCATCTTTGCAAATTCAAACAGCAAGTAAAGGGACCAAAGGGGGTAAAATATCGTTGCAAAATTTTGATTTGGTGATCACAGAAATCAGCAAAAACAATATGTCCAGAATCTATTGTCAACTTATATGATTGTTATAAGAAATGATGAGGCAAAAGTTTCAACACGTGCAAAATATTATCCCAAGAGTCCTAGAGATTGACAAACTCATCCGGCTTCATTTTTCACATGTATTTATATCATTTGGAGCTACTCAGCTACTCAAAAAGAACTCCTGCTCACATGTGTGCATTGATGCATAGATACTGGGTGTGTCGTGAGAAAAAGATGTTGTGCTTCATATGCGTGAATATTATAAATGCGAAATGATTTTTTAAATTCCGATGATGCTAATTAAGTGGATGGATTTTACAGTATTGAAATTAATAAATTAATTATATAAAACAAACTTAGTTTTTATTCACTAACTCGTAAATATTAATTTTACATGTATTTTAAGCTACAATATGTAAAGAATCTGAGACGGACATACATGTATAGTTAAATATGCATTGAACTGTTGGGGATAATCTAGGAGGTTCTAACGTGAATGGCATTCTGATTCCTGGCTTGTTTTGAACTTGATCAGATTTTACGCAAAGGCAATACTTCTTGGGTGAATCAGGACGCTCTTCCAAGGCATCCATACTGACAGAAAGTGCCCCAGGCTGAGTCAATGTCCAGGGTGTGGTGTCAATAGCTGGACAAGAGTCATTGTAGAGACATTCTCTCCTTGATTCATCATAGATAAATGGCTCATGATCAATGTCTTGAGCCAATGGCCAAGTCCATGACCTGCACACTTCTCCGCATTCAACAGCCTCCTTGCCATTTGGAACTCTGATGTACTGGTCACGTAGAAGACCAGGTTGAAGGAAGCATTCGCATACTTTATCTCGAGTGCAGTATGCTTCTGTACTGTTGCAAAGTCGAGGACAAACATCTTTTCCTGTCATTCCATCACAATGAGTAAGGCCTGATGGAGTAACCTACCAAACGACAATTAGACTAACATTTGCAATCCCTTTTCACTTTAAATTTCATTTTGAGATCTATTTACATACGGGTTTTATGCAGCCACAAAATTTTGCATGGGTTACACTCCAATGAGGCGCTGGAATATCCCAAACCACCTCTAAAACTCTTGCGTCATTCAAGTTTCGTCGACAAATGATATTGCAATTCGTTTCTCCTGAAAATAAAACAATTTTAAACAATGATAATTTTAAACTTGGATTCGTTAATATTAAAGTAAATGCAGAGTTATAATTTTACCTGGATCAGGCCTTCTACCTAGACCTGCTACCATTTGATGTGTATTGCAAATGCAAATTCTTCGAGTTTTCTGATCACAAGTTGCCCCAGAGTGCCCACAAATCCACTGGCAGAGTTCATTCGTGCAAGGTCGGAATTGGTTGATATCAGGCTCCTACAAAACCATACAAATAAAGTTGCTTTTGAACGTAAGCTCAATTTTAGATTTCGCATTAAAACTTCAATCATAAAATGAGCGTTACGTTTTTAAGACTGATGCAATGACAAAATTTCCCATCATAAAGGTACGGAAACCTTGAGTTTCTGTATACTGGTAAGGCCCTGTCTGAGGCGGGATCGTAGAACGGATTCCACTCAATAACCCGTGGAGCAAGTCCAGCTTTAATACAAGTTTCCACACAAATCGTTTCTTTTCGACCTGGTAGCCGTGCCCATAAAAATTTTCCAATAAAGATGTTATTTCTTGGACAAAGGCATGCCCGCCTGTGCTTCGGTTCGCATTGCGCGTCCATGTTCATTCCACATCGCATTTTGCATTTAAGACCTGTGCACTCCTGAAATCCTTGACCGTTGAGTTTCTTTACAGAAAAATGACAGCCATATTATATTCATTTGTCATCATGCTTAAAAAGTAAATCTGTAATAAATTAGTGATTACCTCTCGCATGGAAGTGTCCTCAGGTTCCACTTCCTCTCCACAAATACAATATTTCTCCCTAAATTCGTACGTCTTATCGCTACCAGGAGGAGTATCCATTTTCGTGTCGTATATTCTGGCAACGTACTCCGTGTGGTATTCCCGACATCGTCTACTACACTCTTTATTATCACTCTCTAACTCGTCACGAAAGTTGGGAAAATGCTTTCTAAAGACAGTATGCCATGAGGGACGACACAGGCAAATTCCATTGAATGCACAAACTGCGGCTTCTGTTTGACAGATGGACTTGCAAAGATCTTTCAGCGCAAACTCGTCACAAAGAGTGATTCCAGTCAAAGTTATCTAAATAGGTGAGATAGAAATCGTACAATAATATTTAGGTGGTCAGCCACTAACTACCCAATTTTTGTTAAAGGTCAAGGTATATCTTTTTTGCAAATTTTGTGCATCATGCTGTTGTATAAGATTTCATTGAATGTATATTCGAATGCGTACCTGATTGAGTAAACATGAGCACATCTTGGAGTTATCACTTCTGTGCCATATTCTAGCATAACTGTTTCGAATGTTACAAGCCACGGAGCAATTTCTCTCCATTGGGTTCTCCCGATTTACTGGAACGACAATACCTTCCACATTTGAGGACATGTAATTTTCTGTAGAACACATACATAATTTGTTGTTTTTTGGCTCGCAAAACGATTTGTGCAACTCCCTATTCCCACAAATTTGGTTACAGTCGTTGATTTCACAGAGCTCAAAACCATCCAATTGTATAACTGGATTATTATTATTTTTATACATAATAAGGGGAGTAGCCTGGAAAGCAGACAGAATGAAAGGTTTTGCTTATTATGCTTTGAAAAACTGATAAACAATAATGAAAAGCTAGCATTGACTTAGTTAGTCTGTATATTGTACTTACGAGAAGTTTAGTTATGTCGGTTGTATTAGGGACACTCGTAGTTGGAGTCGCTTCAGTGGTCGTAACCTCATCTTGAGCGTTTGCACGATACAGTAATAACGAAAATGTCAAAAAGCACAATCTATTTGACGAGTGGACGTTTAGAGAAATAGGCATCATCGTGCTCTTCAGAAATTGTCTAAAACATTTTCCCCGTAAACGACGTAATCCAAAATTTGTCAAGCAAATCGGCTTGATCTATCAATATGTACAGTCTTATTTAATTTATTGCTTTTGTGTCATCCATTTGTAGTGCAATAAATAAACTAATAATGATCGTCATCTTTCAGACAATAAGCCATAATTTGATTAATCTTTACAAAAGGCTGTTAAGATGTAAAGCGTTTTGCTAAATGAGTACCGAAAAGAAGACATACGCAAGCAAGCGCTACTGACGCGCAAAAAGTACATACCTAAGATGAGGTGTATGTTAGGAGAAATATTCATCATACATCAGATTGTTGCATGTTTTTTACAAATAATGTCAATACTAGATGGAAGACGGAAACCGTCATTAATGACTGTCATTTTGTCTGTACATTCATTATTCATTCACTAATTTTTATAAAGCTCATGAAATCATTTTACAGCAATATTTTGCAGTTTGTACCGCTGTGCTGCGTTTATCTTATTAGGTATTTATGGTAGAAAGTGCTTCTATTGCAATTAGAACACAAAAGCCATAAAAACACGTGTTTTTTTAATATTTAGGCAACTACATTGGTATTAATTAAACAAAAGTGTAAAATACTCTTAATATGATTGGTGATTAGTTACTTAAGAAGTAATGATAATAAAAGCGAAATAATGAATGAAATTGTGGAACGAACGAATACAAACGCGGTACTTTATAGCATGTACATGTGTGCGTATAAATATTACTGTTATATAAACTTACACTTAGCAGTCACTTGTTACGATTCATGAAGACGTTCTCTATTTAGTTTACTTACAAAAGGCAGACACTAGATGAAAAAGCCTGGCTCATAAAATATTGCGATGAAATGCGTGGCACACGTGTAACATTTTGCTGACATGGGATGGAACTGCATTTGGATTACATTAATTGTTTTTACCAGCAATAATACCAACAATAAGTTATAGCTGTTATCAACCAACAACCTCGAGAATTTGGGAATTTAAGGAATAATAAAGGAGTTTTGTATTGCTTAAAATAATGTTCATAGTAGTAGCTCTGGTTTGATGTGCGATGACATATGGCGTAAAGTAGGCACTTTCTTATCTCATTATCCTCTAACGGCAAAAGGACCATCAAAGGTCATAAAATATCAAAAAGTCAAGTCTTGTGCATAGAGTGTGGAGTGGCATAGGTTGATTAGGTTGTTGGCACATGGTTGGCACTTGGTATTGTAGAAGAGTGCCGTTAGATTACAAAATGCAAATGACGCCATCAGTCATGGAAACTTTCAAAACCTTATACCTTTATGTACCATGCCAAAATAGGAAAGAGAATTCAGTGATATGGACCTCCGTTGTTGATTTTCGGTTACTCCTGCCGGTTCTCACTTGGAAAACCAAAAAAACTGGCAATTACTTTATTGTTAAAGAAGCATATACTATATACATCCATCTAGCAAACATGAGTCAAACCGTACATTCCATGCCTGAAGCGCTTAGCTCCAGACCTTCCGAGGGTGCTTGGGGATGTCTATCAACTCCTGGGTGGGTTCCGTACCCTAAACATATACCCCGTCGCCATGCATTGATAGATTCGGTAGGGCGAATCGATGACCCATGCGATAGACCTGCATACAAAGCACCAGACTGGAAGCAAGTCAAAGACTTTTCAGAACATTTATTTGTCTATTTTAACTGAATTTAATAAGCTTGGAACATTGCTTTTATTTCAATGGGTTAGACCAACACCGGCTTACAGCGCACCCAAAGAAGGCTACCCAAATGATGTTTGTAATTTGGAAGACTACAATGACATCAGAGAACAGGAAGGTCTTCCTGAAGGAGCAGCACTTATTAACGTTGGAAAAGATACGCCTAAAGGAATTCAACTTCGAATACCAGCAGTTTACATGGATGAAACAAGGTAATAGGGACCTGGGACCATTTAAAAATTTTTATGAATTATTATGAGGACCTAATACAACTGTACATTGTAGCCCTCAAAATCCAAGCAATGCAGAGCAGTGTTGCGCGGAAGGAAGAACTCTTGACCCTACCAGAAAACGATATCAAGAGTTACTTCAGTCAAAGATGTCATCATCTCAAGTAGCTGGAGACCCCATGCTACAATGTAATCCATTAAATCCTGGCTATCCTTGCACTGGGGTAATAGGAGAAATTATGAGGGACACGACCCCCATATATATTTCTGACAAAGACAGGTGCTTACCACTTAGTTTAAGATCGGGACAACAGGTTCCCAACTGGAGAGAACTGAAACCTTTAACTGGATGGGAGTACATAAATGGACAAAAAACTTGCGATTTGTATCCGATTGATGCAAATTTGCCTTCACGTTTCAACAATCCACTTTGGTTTAAAGGGTATGGCTGCGAAAGGCCAAGTCACCCCTTTTACGTCACAACTACCGCTGACTACGGTAGGTTTTCTCCAAACCCACATACCATGACACAAAGATTCCATCCCCGATCAGGACAGTTCACAAAAATTATGTCTGCCGGAGGAATGTACAGAAACCGCACTTTGAATACTTCCAATACCAAAAGCATTGTTTGATCAAACTATCATTAGCTAAGTGAATACCTTTTATTTTCGATCTTTCTTGTAATTGCATACTACAACGAGACAACAAATCGAGATATATTAAATACATGCTATTATCGACCAATGGAAGTTAATTTTTTTTTTATGTACATTAATTATTACAACAAGAAGAGGCAAAACTATCAACAAAACTAACATTATTTGTGATTTAGTAGATTACAATCAACTTGCTTAAAATCATAGCATTTCAACTAAAAAGTCACTAAACAAAGATTAGCCCAACAGGAATAACTGAAAAATCAATAAAATCAACCAAACTAATGGAAGAAAAGTCTGACGCATAAATTAAAGCGTATTATCTGTATAAAGCTGAAGTATTTTAATTGTGTAATTAAAATTAATGTCTGGAACCGGAAGACCGGTGCTCCACACGTTCATGTTCGCGATCTTCACTGCGCTCACGTATTCTTGTACTACTGGATCTACTTGATTTACTTGAATGATCTCTGTCCCGATCATGCTCGCGTTTGCATCTTTCTCGTTCATGGTCACGACTTTCACGATACCGTTCTCGATCGCGATCTTCATACTTCGAGTTCCTGGAAAATTACAATTGTGTTATATGTTATGTAAGAATTAGCAATTGTAGCGTTCAAACTGCTGCTACTAAATTAGCATTGTATTGTAAAAATTTCTTTGAATGAAAGGTTACCTATCAAAGTCTTGTCCTCTGGAAGAGCTAACGGACCTAGATCTTCTGCGACTGGTATAACGCTCTCGGCTACGACTACGCCCCCGCGGTGATCGGCTTCTCGAGCGATAATGATGATGCCGATTTCTATGAACCCTTCCACTACTTCGTTCCCTTGATCTAGATCTACTCTTTGACCTCATGTGAACAACTGGAAAATAAACAATAACTAATCAATTCCCACTCCTACAATTAACAGAAATTCTGCTCATGAATAAACAAGTAGTGCAAAATTGAATAATGAACCTCTGACGCGACCATAGCTTTTAGACTCAATCCCATGCAAAGTATCCTGGAGAGACGCCACAATAATTTTACAACGCTCGTCATTTCCAACACGCGACTGTTTAATTAAAGACATTGCTGTAACCAATGTTTCAATGGCGCTGGCGTAGTCTCCTTTTGCTGCATCTGCTACCGCCCTAGAAATTGCGCTGCTTGAAACTGTCCTGTTACGACTCACGATTTCTCCAATCTCAGACTCGCTCATGCCAATGTGCCTGATATGACCTTGCTTGTTCTCATCAGTCAGCCGAGAAGGTGAATCATACGTACTGGTCTACAGATAAAGAAACTCGACAGTGATATTCAATATAATGAAAGACTGCTCAATTTCGGATCAAACACTTTAAAGTGGCATTTAAATATTGGATACTGACTTTGAGTGGAGGCTCTCTTGTCTTTGGTGTGTTAACTGGTTGAGAATCCGGACTATGCACAGATCCTGGTGATGGATATTGGGATTGAAAAAACGCTGGATTTACATGTGGAGCTGGAGGTGGTTCACTCAGGCGAATACCTTTAAATAATAAATGTACTTGAATCATCAATTGCATACAGCATAACAGACAACAATAATTGCTAACTACCAATAACTTTATTAAACAAACCTGGAGGGCTTCTCAATATTTCCTGTGGAGGTGGATGTGCCATAGACCCTTGGTGAGGATGTTGTTGAGGTGGGCCTTGCTCATTTGAAAACAAAAATATAATGATTTAAATGCTTCTTGAAACTTGGAACATATTACACCAACTGTTAATTGCCAACTTAATGAATCCTAAATGTATCAAACCTGGCACACGTATCCAATCTCCACGAGGGGGATGCGGGCCTCTATGATGATGATCCATTCCAGGTGATGTGGGTGGAAAGGGGCATGGCTGCAAAAATTAGTAAAAACTTTCAACTGGAATATTTTGGAACATTATGTAAGTAATAATAGTACAATAGCATAATCATATAATACTATAATTTTACATACTGGTGGGTGAAACGGTCTATAGCTTCTCTGATTTTGCGAATGAAAAGGCGGTAATGAATGAGGTCTTTGCGGACCATAATTCATATTCATATGATGTTGAGGTAGGGGAGGTGGTGCTGGAAGCCCATGCGGCTGGCAAATGTTCATCCTACCATGTGTGGGGGAATTTATTCCGGAGCCTGGCCCTGGCATATTTCGATTGCTCCTTTGAGAAATCGGCATTCTTGGACCTCCAGGCATCATAGGACCCCCAGACATCATAGGACCTCCAGACATCATAGGACCAAATGACTGGGGTGGAGCAGACCCTCCTGGCACTGGACCTCTGGGACATCCATTTGTACCAGTATTGGAGGTTGGAATTCTTGGTTTACATTCCGACTGAGCTTCTAACTACAGGGTTTCAAAGTTACTTATATAATCCAAAATATTTCACAAGTGTTATTCTAATCACAGTCTGGCATATTTATTTATATTTTATAATTTACCTGAGCAATAGCGGTTTTTGAAGGAGCTAAAATTATCATTGATTTTCCATGAATTTCTTTCTTCATTAATTTATCGTGAATCATACGACACGATCGTTCGGATCCAACGCAGACATTGCAATAACCTTTGGACTGTCCATTACTCCGGTTATCGTAAAATTTTACATCAATAAAATCTTCGACCCCGGTTTCCTTCATCAGATTTTCAATATCTTGATCAGTTGTCCACTGTTAAATGAAAAAATATAATGAATTGACTAGTTCCTAAATCTCAATAGACAATTTACTTTGTCTCTCTGTGTTTTATAAGCAAAATGCTTTACCCATGTCAAATTTCCAATTAATATATGATACTTCTGCACAGGGGATGAAGTGTTCTCGCATGCACCTGGTCCCTCAGTCACCATACATTCCTCTTCCGGTTTGACATTTGCATTCATATCCATTTCTCTTTTAAGGGGTTCATAGCTTATTTGAGAAGTGACTACAGCATCAAAGAGGGCGTCAGTTTCTGGGTCATGTTTTACTTCATCTGCATCCTAGTAAGTGTACACAATTTTTTTAAATAATAAGAAACTACAAATAAAACAAGAATTAATGATAATTAAATATAAATATTTGACGTGGTAATAACAAAAATGAAATAAAAAAGTGTACGTCAGCGTCTAAAGGTTCTCGTTTGAAATCCATAAAGTTTATATCTTCCGTATCCGCATGCAAATCCAGATTCTCATCAGAAAGACTGGCCATTCCTGTTGTCCTGTTTCGTCTTCCGATTCCTCAAAACTACTGGAACCTGAAACAATACAAATAATACAAATCTCAAATGTCAGGTGAAAAATCAATATTCTTTGCGTTCCAAGTTCCAACATCCAATCCAATATTCATTACACAATCAATCAATCAATGCTGCTGATTTTAAGGCTGATTTAATACGATATTCTTGACTGCTGAGGCATTAATTTTCCCAAGTTTAGTTTAAACTAAGGAATATATTGAATATGAACAGAAACAACAACAATAATTGTTCTATCCAAATTTAGTTGTCCATTCAAATAATTCTATCCAAATCTATGGTCCAATTATCAGTTAGATTAGAACCCAAATTCAATTCTACTCATAACTATAACGCGACACGTAACACGTATTTACGAAATCGAAAGAAAAATATTTAAACAGCAGACCTCACGAACCCAAGCCAAGCCAAAACAAATCACAATTTTATTCAATGGATGGCCTTCATTCACGCACATGCAACCATGCAAGTACAGTTGGAGTTGACAGTTTTTGCTGTCATTATATCTACTACTTTTTATTTTTTTACCGGCGTCACTCTTTATCTTATTTTCTTATAAATACAATGCCCCTGTTTTCTCGGAATAATGGAACATTTTTGCCTTTACACACCCAATGCTCTGACTGCTGGAGTAACTTAATTTTCCATGAACAATCACAGAAAGAGACAAACTCCCGTTGTACTTTTGCTTTAGCTTTCAGAATAAAAAAAATTTTTGTTCCCCATGTATTATAAATTTTCTAATAAGTTAGGTGACAACAAAAAGTATGAACAAACCTAATGATGAATGAAAGATGATGAAAGTAAAGTAATAGTAATAAATATAATGATTCATATACGTTAATTGCTTCCCCGTCTGTGAAGGACGAATGATTGCACCAGTCAGCACAAAAAGTATTTTGTTCATCTTGATCTTTATTTTGATCTTGTCGGTGTAATCAACTTTTCGTTCTCCGGATATTCATATTTGAGCCCAGTCTAATTTACATTTCATTCATTCACATTTTATGCTCATTTCATATCTATGCGTTTAATTGCATTGAATTGTAATATTGAGATTAACTTACAAAGAATAAATTAGTCAACACACACTGTCAGTGGATATAAAACAGTTCTAAGTGGAGGAATGCCAGATTGCCCAGATTGTATAGTTTCCTCTTCTTTTCTCTGAAATAAATTCAAATTTCTTATATCTAATCAGACTTAGAGCAATGAACAACGGAGTTTTTTGGACGAAGGACATCCATCAGTTTATGAAAGAACTGCTCTGCCAAACCAGGTACATAACTAATACTCAGCACTGGTGCCAGAGTTAGAATGTGCCCACACAAAGTTTGATGTCAAGTTTCTAATTGGACAATGTGCTAAATCAGCTACAAATTTATCTTAGGCATCCATTTTATTTTCCCTGAAAAGTTGAATTTTTTTTCCTGAAATTTGAGTTTTTTTTTCTAAAATCCGTT